>CM047428.1:66907020-67059520 GCA_026168455.1 Theocolax elegans | reverse complement strand
GTAGCTTCTAGTTACGACTGCGTACGCGCGTACATCATCGCTGAGGAAGAAAAAGAAAGTAAAATACTGTAATTATAAATGAAATTTTACAACCATCCTGTTGAAAAATCAGATAAATTCGAAGAAAAAAAAATAGGAGGATTCGTTTTCTCCGTTATCCACCCACTCCGGCGTACAACCAATTTCTCTCTCTAACGAACCATGCAACCTACACACTCGTCTGTATATTTTTTTTTCAATTTAATATTTCCAAGTGCATCATATATATATATATGTACGCGCGTACACGGTATATGTCCTCTGTGTAATTGAAATTTCCAACTTCGTATACGCGTGTATACACCATCGGAAACTCCTCCCGATCTTTGCGTTATAATTCGAGTTTCGCAAGCGACAAACGAGCCTCGTGACAGTGAAAGTGTCGGTTACCTTGAGACCGTCGAGACCCACCTTCTTCTTCTTCTTCTTCTTCTACTTTTATTTTATTTATTTTTGAGTTAACGCATCGATATAGTTCAACTTTTCCGATTTATTCTCGTATTACATTAAGTGTAAATTTTTTGCTTTTAAACTAAATTTACGCATCAACGAGCAAATCGCAGCGTCACGCATCGAGTATCCCTCAATGTAGACGAAGATGTTAACAACTGTGTCCTAACAAGTTTATATACATGTGTGTGTGTGTGTGTGTGTGTGTGATATACATGACTGAGGGGTAGACAATGGAACAATTGAATTGCGAACGCATCGTCGAACTTCGCGATTTGAATAACGAACGAGTCGAACTTTAACTTTAACACGTTGTGAAATTCTCGAGTTGTTAAGTAGTTCGTTACTATACGTGTATTTTCTACTTATTGTGCCTTTTACATTTGTTGACGTTTCGTTTAGAATATTTGCTTTTCCTTTATCCTAATCGTATATAAATGCACTGAGCTAATTTTTTGAATACTTAATAAAAAATTTGTTTGAAACTACAATTGTTATATGCGCTATATATATATATATATATATATATATATCTGTCTTTCAATTAACAATTTTCTTCGTTTCAAACTTCATTAACATGTAACTTATTTAAAATGTTACAGTGTATTATTCTAACATCAAATTTAATTAATCCTAACAAAATTATTCCAATTTTTTACAATTTTTTTTATTTTACTTGTACATGATTGAAGATGTCAAAATTTGAGTAACACGATTTCAAAAAATAAAGAAATACTAATTATATTATATTTCAACGTCCATCTGCTTTCGGACAGTTAAATGCACTTTCCAAAGTTTTCTACAACAAATAGTACAACATTTAAGTATTGCACATACCTTTTAAACATATTAAAGTAGAATGAAAGCTTTTGGTGCCCGAAAACATTTGATATGAAAAAATCAATTGATTCGATTTTTATTTTTTCTATCAAACATTATTCCATAAAATGCGATATATTTGCTCTATCAACTTATGGTTTTTTAGTTCATCTGACCAATTTTCAAAGATATGATAAATTTTTTAAAAATCAGTGTTTTTTTAATAATTTGAAAACTAATAGAGATAATTTGGAGAACCCGAATAGACAGTAAACATTTTTTAAAAATCCGGCTTATGAAGTATCTGCAAAATTGAAATTTTCCAAAGAGAAATTAAAAAAAATCGAAATATGGCTATAAAACAAATATATCAAACAACTAATAGATCCAAAAAATGATTTTTTTCCAAATACGAAAAAAAATAAAACTACGTGTCCAAGCTCAGCGATATTGACAGACTAGTTTTAAAAATGCAGTGATATGCGTGCATCATACATGCATCCACAAATACGAACATTTTGTAAACACACGTTTTTTGGACTTTAGACATGGCGAGTTGTAACATGTTTTTAACAAATCGAAAAATTTTACTATTACAAAACTTCCTCTACGAGAAAGAAATATTTGATCGAATTCACCAAATTATTCTTTATGAGATGATTATTCAAATTATTAAATTCAATCGATCTTTGTTCTAGAACGCATGTTTATTATTTATAAAAAAAAGAAAAATAAAATATTGTAATTTAACCGTTCGACTTTGAAATTCCAGATTTCCCAGGTATGTGCTTCGCGTCAACCAAGTGCGCAACGATTGAGCCTAAAAAATCGTGGGACCTCTCGCCGTTCTGCGGTAGATCGACCTGCGTACCTAGCGACGACAACAGCGGCCGACTCTTCGAACTCGTCGAAGACTGCGGACCACTACCAAAAGCTAATCCCAAATGCAAATTGAGCGAGAAGACCAACAAATCGGCACCGTTCCCCGACTGCTGTCCAAAATTCGAATGCGAAGAAGGCGCCAAGCTCGAGTACCCTGAAATCCCAACTCTACCACCACCGACCGCCGAAGAAGCCGAAGCTATCGCTAAGGCCGCTGCTAACGCCAAACCCGCGGCTTAAATAATTCTACTCATACGTTACAAATATACAAATTAATACACATTTTATACGAAAAAAACAAAAACATTTTTTTCCTCAGCGAAATTCTATGTTTCTCGATGAGTAAAAAAGAAAGAACCAAACACATTCCTCTGGATAAAAAAAAGAGAAGAAAAAAAAGAGAACCGTGACGTATGTTTATAAAAATATAAATTTCGTGTCATCGTTGTGACAGTTACACACATAATATATATATATATATATATACGCGCGTGACATCCACTTTTTACTTCTTCCTTTTTTTTATTGTTTTATTATTTACTTTTAATTAACTTACGCGTACACGATTCGTCATTCATTATATATATATTATATATTGTATATCTGTGGTCGTTCGAGTATACGCAATTATTCTCAGCTATTAATGATTTAGATGCGACAAAAGGATGTATACCGTGATGTTGTTGAGTGTACATGTATATATATATACCCATATACTTGTATAACAACATTATCCTATTTTTCTATTCACGCGATAAGCACCGAAGATATTATTATTATGCGCTTGTGTAACGAAGAGAAAGAAAAATTATAGCTTTTTGCGCACAATTGCGCAAGTGTAAAAAAAAAACAAAACAAAACTATGTGTGATTGTAATTTTATTGTGATTTTTATCAGAGAAAAAAAGAAATAAGATATCCGTATTTAATTTTATCAGTTTTTATCTTTTTTTCGTATTAACACCTTACTACATGCTATCCTGATTCTCCTTTTTTCATAAAAAAATTAAGAGGTGAGAGGCACTTTTTAAAAAAACCAAGTAAAACTTTAATTCAACTATATATATATACAGGTGATTCATTTAAAATGTAGAAGTCAAGAAAGAAGTAATTAATAAATGAAGAAATATTGTACTAGACTAATCGAATGACACGGCGAAAGAATACACGTTTAATCGAGAGAGCGCGACGAGAAACGCACCTATAATCCTTAATTTACATCGCCGAATGAGCACTTCTTCTTCTTTATTTTACCGCAATGCACCATTGAAAGTGTACTTCTGATTATAAACGACGTGAAACCCTGACCTTCTGTAATTCGCAATTGAGAAAGTGCATTAAAGTAACGCGCGAAATTTGATTATAATTAGACTGTGAATTTTTATGCAGAATAAATATTTTCATATTGCATAAAGGAATAAATAAAAAATGTATATTTTGTCGATATTTATCACGCAAGCTAATAGAAATCTAAAGCATCTTTTAGGTATATAAACCAGTAGCCTTTAAAATATTCGTTAAAAATAGGCTTGTTACTAACTACATATTTTTAGCCTCAATCCATTAGAAATGGCCAAATTTTTATCAGGGATATACCTCTAATCCTCCAGATCGTATAGATCACATCACGTGTTATACGATCGGATTTCACCGGTATGAGGAAATTATTCGATTAGTCATTGATTTTCAAATGTAAAACAGATCTCCATTTGTCCGAGACAATATCGAGAGAAAGAGAGTGAAATCGCGGTTTCGAATGAAACGTGTTTATGATTGTGTACATATATCAGATGTATAAGTAATACTACGGCGAATTGAAAGTTTTCTTGATTAAACAACCACATATCTGTGTATATACAGTGACTTGTTAATACGCGCATATTTAACTGGTCTCGTACGTTGTCTTTACATTTTTAATATAACATTGGACCTTTCTCGAATTTGAAAAGCATGGGTATACATATATGTATATACAGACGTGGTAGAAAACCTTGGTGCAAGGCTACGTTGCATAAAACTCAATCGTATGTGTGATTTATAATGGATCTGCATGTAATTACATATTTACGCAAATCTCGGATGATTGTAGTTGAGTTTATTAAGTACAGAATTAATCGCTTTGTTTTTTCTTTTTATTATCTTATATTTTACGTAATTGCAGGGCTATTTCAAATTAAATTTATAGAAAATACCCACAAACGTGAAATATCCTCTATATCAGTATAGCGTCAAGGTAATTCTTTATCCTTATCCTTTCCTTATTCATTTTCGATCGAACCGGAACTCTCTTGAGCTATCATTTTTCATTTCTCACGCGTTTTTTTCTTCTATTGTGCGTGAATTTCCGTTTATACCTATACCTATGTATATACATACACAAGATCTCCATCACTCGGAGATGATTACGAAATAAGTTTCGATTGATTCGCTTTTTGTGTAAGCAGGATCTTTTATAAAAGGATCCGTTTTATTCTTTTTTAGATTTTTGAATTTTAACTGGGAGTACTTTACGATGCACGGTGAACTTTTTTTTGTCTGTTCGTCCTTCAAAGAAAGTCGATTTTCCATTTATTTATTTAATTCACGCAGGATTGTATAAAATAACAAGAAATTATTGCACGAATTTACGTTAAGATTAAGAATCTTTCAGTAGAATGATATAAGGGAATATCAAATAACGTAATACCTATATTATAAATTATTATCTTACATTTTATTTTTTGTTGAAGATCAAAACTTGCACAGTATATAATATATTTTAAAATTCAATTTTTATGTATATATATCTATATGTATATAATAAGAATATAATCATTGATAAAGAACGTACATGTAATGCGCGAGATAATTTACATAAATTCAATACACTTTGGCAAATGAGCATTATATAATAAAAAAGAAATTACAATGATACATGATTTAATTACAATAAATCGTAGTCTATGGCCAAAATGGCATTAGGCAATACTTAAGCGTTAATTTTAGTAAAAGCTATAAATATAATTCTTTTTTTTACTTTTACTTTAATTAAAGTGTAACACTTATGGCAGTGTGTGCTTATTTAATATTAAACATAATAAAACAAATAATACTACATGAAAAAGATATCAACCATTGTATAAAATAAAAATAAGTGTTGTAAAATTTTTAAAGTCGTAGGCTAATATGACTCGATTTTTAACATACATTATTGATTGTTCTATGACTCAACAGTTAAGTAACTAGACAATTATAATTTTTCATTCGCTATATAATAATATATAAATTCATAGAGATCAATTTATTTCTGCTTTTCTTGTTTTAAACCCACACACCATGTGGATTTTTACTAGTAGGCACCGCAGTTTCTAACTGTCTTGGAGACCCGATCATTTTTCTAGTACTTCCTGGTTTATGAGCTCCTGTAAAAAAACGAAACATTCTTAGAGCTCTTTTTTTATTTTATTTAATTTGTTTAATGTTTAATTTAATTGTTAGTTGAAGCATATTGCTTATTTGTTTATTACATTCAATAATTAATTTACTTCAAATTCGTTAATAATGTATTATTAACATATTCAGTATCGATTACTTTTTGTTAACGTATTTAACGTATTAAAATATGCGTCTTATTGACAATTGTACAACTAATACGATACCTTCAAGCAAATTTTTAACTTGCTCATCTTGACAAGCAACTGTCAAACTTTGTAAATTTGCTTCCTTCATATCAGCAACAAGCCTCTCAACTTGAAGCTTCTTTTCTACAATGGCGGCTTCTAAATTGATCACTTCTTGTTTAAGAGATTCTGCACACTGAGTTGCCATATCAGCAGAACGTTTAGCTTGTTCTACTTCATTTTGCAAATGTTCAACTTCTCCTATAATTTTCCTTTCCATCATTTGATGCTCATCGGCTTCTCGATTCATATTATGTTGTTCTATGGCTAATTCCTCCATAACAAGTCTAAAATATTAATAGAAGATGAGTATATATAAATAACAGATTTGTATAATTATTTGTTTATTTATTTATTACCTTATTTTATTTTTGCATTGTAATAATTCGGTTTCGCAGTTCGCAAGTTTTGATCTTAATAAAGTTATTTCAGATTTTAAAGTTTTCTCTTGTTGTTTAACTATTTCATTCTCTTCTTCTACATGAGCTAGTTCTTTTAACTAAAATATAAATTATTCGTTTAAATTTTAAATGGTTGAAAGAAGTCAAATCTTTAGAAAATACAATTAATTACCTGATCTTCAATAACTCTATTTGTTGATTCAATTCTATTAACTTCTTGAGATATAAAATCCATTTGATGTAATTGTTCCCTATTTTTAGTTTCCCAGTATAAAATCTCGGCATCGTACTAAAATTTAAATTGGTTAATTTTATGTAAATTAAAAATAAATAAACTAGTAAGTTAATTTTAATTACTTTAGTCAGATCTGCCTGTTGAGCATTTATAGTATCTCTTTGCCTATTGACTAGTCTTATTAATTCAACGTATCTTTGAGTATATGCCACTGTAACCATATTTTGTCCCTGATTTGAAATCTGATTAGCAGTTTGATTTTGTCCTTTTGTTTCTTGAAATTCCTGTGTTATAATAAATTCATAATTAATCATTTTAAACATTTGTAGATATACTAAGGTACTGAATACTAAGAATACTGAATATTTTTACAAACCTGTATAAGATTTCGTTTTGATTTTGCAGCATTATTAGGCGACGTCTGTTCTTTATAGAGGTGAGGACTGCCACTTGTGTTAGGTAAATACTGTGATCTTCCAGGACTGTTTAAATTAGGTGGTGGCGGATCTCGATATGGAGGAAGAGTTCTTTGTGGAGGTGAAACGGGACCTGGTGGATCTCTATAAGGAGGCACTTCACGAATTTTCTTTTGTGATGCATAAATATTTCCTGCTGAAATTTTATTTCTATTAGTTTTGTTACCGCATGCTATTTTTAAAAAAAATTTCTTTATCAAACATTGAGCATAATTATTTCTCTAATGAAGTACGTATATTATACTACCTAATGCAGATAAACAAAACTATATACATATGTATTTATACCATCAACATTAGCAGATCTAGTAGGTGATTGTGCAAGTCTCTGAGACGTTTTCCTAGAACCAAATTCTTTTGATTTTAATTGTGGCGTAGGCTGTACTATGGCAACATTTTCCATTTGAACCTTTTATAAATCAATAAATTAATTATTAGTTAATAAATAAAATACAAAAATGCATTAATAATATTGAAAAGATCAATTACTTCTGGACTAATTTCACTTATATTTCCATGAAGTCCACTAAAAGTTAATGATTTCCTAATATCACGATTTCTTTCTAGGCCACTTTGAACATCATCAAAGTCTGTTCCTATTGTCATATTTCCTTTAATGTTTTCATGCATAATATTATTTATTGAATGCTCCGCTAAAGGATTTTGCATTCCATTAGCACGATTTGTATGTACAGGTCGGGGGTTAGATAAGGCTGTGGTTTTGTTCCCTTCTGGCATTGATTTTCGAAGTATCAATTGCACTTCAGATGCATATTCACCCCATTTCATTAATATCTACGAAATATCAAATTATAAACATAGTAGTAAGAATAATAATACGAAGATGACATAATTAATAAGACGCTATGTCAATAACTGTGTTCTTATTTTTAATAATTGTGAGTAAAGATTTGTATATAATGTTGATGCTTTAATTAGTTTTATGTATATAACAAATAGTTCAGTATTTACCTTTAATGGATTTTCATATGGCGCAAGTAATCGTTCATTTGTCCTCCAACGTTCGATTAAAGTAAATCTGCCAGTTTGTGCAGTCGCATGAGCGAGCGCATAAACAACATCCTATTACAAAACACAAATAATTGTAAAACAAATTAACAAAATTAAGGAATGTACAAAGCAAAATGTTATATATACATATATATAGACAAACCTGGCAAGTTGTGGAATCGGTAACACCGCAAACAATACGTTGTATACCTTCCACCCAGACCTTTAACTCCATGTTGCAACAGTTATATTAATTTACATTGAAATTCTGCACAATGTTCCATTGTCACTTGAATAAAAAAAGAGTAGAAATAGAGTAAATAACATTAGCCCGTTTTAAGGGAAAGTGTAGGAATCTCTTTATACTTGTGACACATTAGGCACGCCGTTAAAACTGTACGGTTTCTCTTTGATTTGAAGGTAATTAGCACCAGATATCGTTTTACAAGAAATACCTTTCATTTGAAATAACGAGTCACCTCGTTATACGTAAAAATAGTTGGTCCTGGAGTTGCATTTGTCGTTGGAAAATAATGGTAGGCCGTTCCCCATTAATCTAACCTACGAATATGTATATATGTATAAATATATGTACACACAGAGAGACCTAACGCAATATTATTGCTGCATTACACTTTATATAGATCGCGGATTTATCAATCGAGTTAACAAATGTAATTGCATGTGTGTGTGTCAGTGTGTGTGTGTAGTGCGAAAGAGTGAGAGAGATAGAGAGGCATACATGTATATCGTATACGTTATATATTACTCTCTCGTGAAATCCAAAGTCTGTGAAAAAGTGGTTACAAGATGACGTCGAACCATTGCACTGTGTCACAGCGCTGTCAGCTTTACACAACCATAGAGTATTATCAAAACAAGGTGTATAGAAGGGAAACTTACAATATGTCACAAAATTCTCATACATTTTTTATGAATAATATGCGAGTTATATTTAATTTTTATTTTTATTAAAATAAACTAAATATTTTATTTTTATTCATTTATTATTAATCATAAATACACAATATATCAAAATACATGATATATCTAACATAACAAAACACTTGTTTTTTATTTCATTTTTTTTCATCGTATGAGTTCTATCGCTAATTAGCACCAGATTGGGAGCATCAAAAGAGCGACGTTAAAATAATTAAAAAAAATTACAATCTATCTACATTATTATAATAAAGTATTCTATGTTACACGTAAATGCAAGATCTATCGAAAACAACCCTGCTACAGAAATGTTAACGGATAAAAATTAAAAATATTTCAAACAAGTTTTAAGTATGGGTATTAACTAAAAATGTGAAAATTTCTTTTTCACGCGTAACAACTATTTAAATAGATTTAAATTTTTGTTAAATAATACCGTAAGGTATGTGCCCAATTGTTGATCATGAACCAATTTCTGATCAGTATATTATTTCAATTAAATAATAAGATTTACATAAATTACAAACAAAATTTTTTTCTGGTTCTGGTGTTCTGGTTTAATAAATCTAATCGTTGCTACATACAATTTAAAGGGTAAATAAGCAATAATCTAAGTCTGCACATACACAGTTTTTGATCAGTTAAAGCAAATCGGTACATTCATAGAATAATTTTATGTTAAAAAGGCTAATAATTCTATATATTTTAACGGATACTGGAAGTACAAGTATTAAACTTCCTTGTAGCCATATCAGAAAAATAAAATAACTGATATTTATAAACGTAAGCAACAATCTAAGAAAAAAAAAGTGGGAAGTATCAATTTCTGATCAGTAAATTTTCGGTACGTATATCAATTAATTCTTAGTTAAGTCTACTAACCAATTATATTGATTGTTTAACCTTTAAACTGGGCGTAGCAACGTTTAGATTTATGTAAAGCTTATTATTTTATTGAAATAATATACTGATCAGACATTGGTTCATGATCAACAATTGGGTACTTTACGATACTTCCCACTTTTTATTCTTAGATTATTGCTTACTATAAAAATAGCAGTTATTTGACTTTTCTATGATCGTTAAAAGGAAGTTTAATACTTATACTTTCTGTATAAATATATATAATTATTAGTCTTTATTAACATAAAATTAGTTACGTACGGATTTGCCTTAACTTATCAACAACTGGGTATGTGATGGGTAGTAATAAGTAACTCATCTTAACTTCATTACTCTGTCACTTATAAATTTAAAGTTTTTAGTTATTTTATCAAAATATAATAAGTACTTGGTTGCATTATAAATACTATACGGAGAGAAAGAAATAGCAATGATTACTATATACATGACAAGCAATTCGGAACCATGAAACAATGTTTGACTTACTACTTGTAATGCATAGCACCGAATACTAAAATGCCATGTAATGAATCTTTTTTCTTTATTTTAAAATACAAGGACTGAGTACTTGTTTATTTAGTATTAATAACTATTACATAATAATTAAATCATATTAATGAAAAATTATTAAAGAAAAATAATAATAAAACTATTAATAATTTTTGTGTTTTTTGCAAACTTATTATTGTTGTTGTTGTTGCTATTATTATTATTATTATTATTATTATTATTATTATTAATATTAATATTATTATTTTAGAAAAACAAGACGCAATAATCTTACATCTATTATCGTTAATTAAATCCAGTCAAACTTTACGAAGTAAGAAAAAGAGCAAGGGCTGTTGAACAGGTCCCAAATGTGTGCAAATAAAACATCCGTACAAGAACGTCGAGATTCATTTTATTTAACATACAGGTTGGTTCTTTGCAAACTTTTATCTTGTTTTAACGGATAATAAAAATAAATGTTAAAAATTAATTTATGGGTATAAAAATAATATTTCTTAATAGTTCGCAGGATAATTTATTACTGGTATATTGATTCAAATATTTAAATAATACATATTTCAATCCATAGACTACATTTATAATAATTTATTAGACAATATTAAAAAAAAGATATTTAATTGAAAAAATAAAATGTTATTTAAACATAACAATTTATACACTCGTAAAATATTCTTAATACAAACAAAAATTACAATGTATGCAGTTCTATCTTTTATAAATTTAATAATATATTTGTATTAAAACTTCGTACTATAACTTTTAGAGTTCAGCAGATATTGATTCATCACTCGAAGATTTAGCGTCTGTTTTACGAAAAACACTTCAACCACTGCCAATTTTTGTGGGTCCAATACATAATGTGCAAGACTCTTATGTATTTTTTAATGACATAAATAAAGTACAAAGTGTCTCTTCCCATTGATGCTGTAATTTCAGCATTCTATATGTTTTATGCATTGAATTTGGATTATCCTATAAATAGTTATTCGATTTGGATATTCGTTCAAAAAGTTTGTTTCGATATTCATGATAAGTCTGATCAAATAAGTAGATCTTTAAATATAATTTTAAGTCACTTTAAAAATTAAAATGCATAATTTCTGTTTAATTTGCCAAGAAGTATGGCCTAATTAATGAGAAATTTATTCAGCATATTAATTATGTTCATGAATTTGCAAAAATATTTAAATGTGGTGCTGAAAACTGCAATAGATCTTACAATTTTAGGAATTATCTTCAAGACATATACGACTTAAACACAAAGAGACCACAAATATTTGAAGCAAATTGTTGATTCACAATTTAAAACAGAGAATTACTCAAGTCAAGAAAAAGTCATCGAGAATAATTTTTCAGTTGATGAAAATCTATTTAGTAATCAGACTAAAAAAGAATTGAATGCTTCGCAAACCTCTAAAGTGACGAGAGAAGCTTCTAAGACAAATTTTCAAGAACAGCTTCACACTTTAACAAATGATTTTGAATTAGAAGATGCAAATTTAGTTGCAGAGTTATATATTCAAATATTTCCAGAGTAAAAATCAGTATTATTATTGCTTTAAACAAAAAATTATTATCTGGCAAAAGCATGAAAGCGTTGCAGAAGATCATTCTTTTAAATTTTGAAACTTCATATAATCTAATTAATACGTATGTAGAGGTAGAATCATTTTTTTAAATTTTGTCACAAACACTTAGAATATTTGATTTGGAGAATAAGTGTATGAAGTATTTTAAAAATAAGAATACATATATACCTCCTAAGGAAATAATGTTAGGCAAGCGAGTAGAATTTAAGAAAAATTGTAATTTATCATTAAGCTTAATTCACGTATAGACTGTGGCGTAATTTATAGTTTTAAGATTTGTATTTAAACAATTTTTTTAATTAGATAATATTTTTTGTGAAACTCATAGTTATTACAATACACTGATTGAAGACGATTCTAATCTTACAAATATTGTTCAAAGATCATTATGGAAAAAGAAATGTCTTTTCTATGAGGGAAAAATAGTTTTTCCACTCGTTCTTTATTTCGACGATTATACGAAAATAACAATTGTTTAGGTAGCCACGTCGGTGTGAGTAAATGTGGAGCTTGTTACGTAAGCATTCCGTGTTTACCTACACATTTACAATCAAAGTTAGAAAATATATTTCATCATTATATTTCTCATTGATAGAGTGGTTTACAAGAATAAATTAGTTTTTTCTAAAATTATGGAAGAATTGATGTATTTACGACAAAACGGTATTAAAATTGTAATTAAAAATGAAAAAATTAAAATTTATTTTGTATTCATTCAAATTATTGGGGATAATCTGGGAATGAATCAGATACTTGGTTTTACAGAAAGCTTTTTAGCAAACCACCCATGTAGACTTTGTACTACTGATCGAAATATAATAATTGTGAGTTTCGCAATAAAGATAACTATCAACGAGCAAATGATAATATTGATGAAAAGCACACAGGTATTAAAGAAGCCTGTGTCTTCAATGCTATACAAAACTTTCATGTAACAGAAAATCTTGCATTAGATGTAATATACACGATCTGTTAGAAGGAACTTGTCAATACGATGGTGCTTTTTTATTAGAATATTTTATTTACAAAAAAAACTATTTTAGCCATAGTAAAATGGAATCAAGACTGCAAAGCTATGACTATGTATTGAACGATGGACGGAACAAGCCACCCAGCATTTCATATATAATCATTTAAAAAGAGGACGATTATATCTATCCTCTGCAGAAACTCTTTCTTTTATGAGACATTTAACTGTAATTCTAGGTAACTTTGTTCCGGAAGATGAAGAAGTTTGGAATTTAATATTTTTACTTAAAAAAATTGTTAATTTTGTTACGAGTATCCAAAAGTCTTCAGGTTTTTATTTAAAAACTTTAGTTGAAGATTACTTACATTTATATTTAGAATTATTTCCACAAAAAAGCTACGACCAAAACATCATTTTATGACTCACTATTGGCGAATATTTGAGGAGTTAGGTCTGTTATGGAATATTAATGCAATGAAATATGAGATCAAACACCACAAAGAGAAAACTGTATCAGCGTCAGTTACTAGTCGTGTAAATATATCTAAAACCATCGCTATACGCCATCAATTGAAGTTAAATTATCGGTTCCATAATAACACTCCTACTAATATTATTGTAAGCGACTTGTGTAAAAAACAACATTTGATAACAGACCTAAATTGCTTCCATGATATTAAACATTTGTTGTCTTCTTCTTCAAACGGTGGCGTTACTATTAATAAAATTAATTATTTAGGAAAATTAATTGCTCCTTCTTCTATTTTAATAGATTTTGATGAAAACGGTGAGGCAATATTCTATAATCTTTCTCTAATTTTATGTATAATGAAAAATAAATAAGTTAACTTTGCCAAAGAGTAGAGAACTGTTATTTTGATTATCATTATCAAGCATATGTGATCGATAAACAAAAAGCAAAAAATTATATGTTAATGCATATAGATTATGTTCAATTTTGTAAAGTTTCAAGTTATGTTCAAATAAAGGATAAATTTAATTATATTCTGGCTCTTACAGACCGTTAAATTTATTATAATATAAAATTTCACGAGCGCATTACTCTTTAAAAACATATTTAGGCGTTTGTGGTCGAGTTTGCGCCTACCCACGACAATATTGATTGTTTTCAACTTTATCCACTAGGGGGTATTGCTTGGTTTCTAATACATGTAAATAATAAAGTCTTCTAAAGGTATACAATACCGGCCATGAATTCTGGATGGGGAATCCAATTTTTGCACCGAATTTCCATGCGCATATCTTCTTCAATATTCGTCGGAAAATTTTTTTGGGAAAAAGCACTGGAAAGTACTCGTCAAAAGCTTTCGTTTTGTGCGACTAGATATTTTTTAAAGCTATTTTTGATACTATGAGGCCCTCAAGCAATTAAAAAAATTTTACTATTTTTTCATTTTTGTTCAACCAATTGCAGTTTTTTTAATAATAAAGTTGGAAAAAATCAGGAAACAGCTTTAGAAAGTGCTTGAAAAATGCCATATGCAAGTATTTTACAAGTAATATTACAATCTATCACGCGATATTCCGACGCTTGAGTTCAAGTAATGTCTGTTTACGTTTTCGACTGCTGCTTTCGGTTTCTAGGTATTAAAGGTGAAAATGCTCAAAATGTATGTCACAAATCAGTTGAAAATGGGTTTCCAAAAGAAAAGGGGTTTTTCAAATGAGTTTTTCAAAAAAAGATGCGACTGACTTGTCGCAGTAAAAAGTTAACAACAATGTGACTTACAATTTTTTTGAAAAATACTTGCATATGGCATTTTTCAAGTCCTTTCTAAATCTGTTTCCTGATTTTTTCCAACTTTATTATTAAAAAAACTGTAACTGGTTGAACAAAAATGAAAAAATAGTAAAATTTTTTTAATTGCTTGAGGGTCTCATGGTATCAAAAATAGCTTTAAAAAATATTTAGTCTCACAAAACGAAACTATTTGACAAGTACTTTCCAGTGCATTTTTCCAGCATGGGAAGTCGGAGCAAAAATTGGATTCTCCATCCAGAATTAATGGCCGGTACTGTATAATTCCCCACTCAATAATATTGTTCTTGATCTATTTCGGTATAAATTTCAATTTTCAATGCCTAAAGTAGATTGCCAGTCTTTACTGACGAGACCAACTGGCAATTGTGGTCGAAACATTCATTACATTTATAATTTTATCATACATTTTCTTTATCTTTGTATTTAACCCTCTTGCGTGCAATGCATAAATATACGTGATTTGTATCTTACGCGTACGCAGGAGGGTTAAAGTTATCTTAATAATATTGTTTTATTTCCGCATTAATATTTTCAATTTAACTTACGTAGTCTCCAGAATTAATTTATTTATGCTCATTCAGTTTGGCGTAGAGGCTACGAATTGTAGCACACCATTGACTGATGATTAAGAATATGTATATATATATGCTGGCTCGTACTGAACGTTAAATTTATTATAACAAAAGGATAAATTATTTATAATAAAAAATTGGATTTAAGATACCTATTATGTTATTTCATTTGTTTGCAATGCTATAATTCATAAATAAGTTCATTTGATTATAAAATTTCATTTTTAGATATTTAGTGATGGTTACTATACTGGATAGTATCGAGTACTAGTTTCACTGTTTTTTCGGAAAGTGTAGTACTCAGTCCTAGACGGTATAGCAATCATTAATATCTTTGCATCATTGTTCGGAATTACTTGACATGTACATTAATGAGTACTAAGCAGGATAGTAATCATTGATATTTTTTTCTCTCCGTGACTTTTGTATAATAGGTATAATTTATAGATTTTTTTTATGTCACATAAAATTAATCGTATATAAAATAAACGGAACATTATAATAACAATTATCATAGAACAAAAACAAAAATATGTATACACGATAAGAATTATTTTAATAAAAAAAACATAGTGTCCAAAAAAAAGAAATATACTTTCCTTTAAAAAATCTAGCTGTTACTACGAGAATTCGAAAGAAAGGATAAAAAAAAGGGTACGTGTCTGAATAGAAAAGGGGCAAAGCCACAAGTATATAGCTTCTTTTCTTTCTCTCTCCTCATCGCTCTGTGTAAGTACATACTTGCGCGTATTGTGTTTAAATCGTCTCTTAGGTATATATATAGGTACTTATACAGCCTTCGGCTATCTTTTCAAAGGGTTACGTCTGCTTTTTAGACAAGAAACTATACATATCATATGCCACACATACACACTTTTTCTTTTGTATCTTTTTAATATAAGTCGCACGCGTCGTTCAAATACTTTAATTTTCCGTGTAACAAAAAGGAAACGGTGTAATTTATCGATAACGTCGAGAAAATTTTTAATTGCAAAAACACAAAGTATATATACACGTAAATGTATTGTAATTATGATGATACATCTAAATGTGTGATTACATTTGCACTTTTGTGCAGCAGCAACTAGTTATAAAAAGTATACAAAATGTATGATACACGTATAATTTTGCGTAAATTATTTCGATAAAAAGAATATGTAATAATAAGGAAACTAATTTATTTTTATGTCAAGATGCATTAAAAACACATGCATAAATTACTATAAGTCGATAAAAAAAGGTTGGGTATAAGTTATTCGAACTGTTATACATTTTGTTAAATGTTTAAAAAAGAGAAAAAAAACCGTCGTATGAATTATGTATGTATACCAGAATAGTTGTTAAATTAATAATTCATAAGAATATATGTACAATTTATAAAATAGATCGATATATATTCATTAAACGCGCTATATAATGACAATATATCCAACTAATTATCGATAACCTTCGCAGTTTATAAGAGAAAAAATTTAAGCGAAAAGAAATACTTATATATATACTATACATATATATATATATATGTAAGCGACGTCGGAAGAAAAAGATTTTCGCCGGAGGTAAAAGAGAGAGAAAAGAAAAAAGCTGCGCCAACCACGCCAGGCGCACGGGGTCAGGAAGGAGGGGGATGTCCACCGGAGTTGTGTGTATATAGACACATACCGAGAATATCGGGAGTGTTCGCGTTCGGTCGGGGCGGCCGTAGCCGTAGGCGGAGGCATGGCTTCCTCGGACGAGGCTGTCCACGAGGACTTTGTCTCGGGCCAAGCCAAGGATCCAATTTGGATACCATTATCGCTTACCCTTGTTGAATATCCAAAAGGTGAGCGACCTTAATCTCCCATCGGTTATTTTACCTGACGCTCACGCCGCCATTGGAACGTACTCTGACGTGGCTGCTGGAACTTGATTTTTCTCAACTTTTTTTCTTTCTCTTTCTTTCTTTCTTTCATTCTTTTTCACTTACTATCTCTCTCTCTATCTCTCTCTCTCTCTCTCTCTCTCTTCACCTTTTGTTTTATTTTTTCATTTTCGTTGCAATGTGGTTGTTATCTTCTAACGGGTTGACAAGTGTCTCGCGAAAGAATGATTATTTACTTGAAGAATATGGATAGTTACCTATCTATTGTTTTTGTGTATGTGCAGGTTTATTCAATTTGTAATTGATAAATTTTACACGTTTTCTTGACTCTATGCGTGTACTTTTTACTTGTGGTGTGCACTGCAAAGATTATGTAATTCATATAATTGAGATGCATATTTAATTATTTATGTATTTATTTCATAAGATTAATTTCAACACTGTATACATGTGTTTAAGATATGTGTAGTTGTAAATGGCAATGTACTTTGTTGTTTGATAAGAGAAAATTGATTTTTAATCCTTTGATATTATTTCAGGAGATTTATTTGGCATGCTATTAGCTTTAATAAGTTTGATGCCATTCGCTGTACTTGCTGGATTTATTACGCTGGTCATTTTTAGACGAGATTTACATACAGTAAGTTTAATTTAATATTTCTCTACTGATATTGTAATTTATAATAATAAAACATTTTTCAAATATTATTTCAGATTGCATTCCTTGGAGGTGTTACAGGAAATGAAATTGTAAACTTTTTACTAAAACATACCATACAAGAGGCAAGACCTATGCGAAGAGATGTCTTGTATTCTGAATATGGTATGCCATCTACTCATGCACAATTCATGTGGTTTTTTGCTAGCTATATGACATTATTTGTATTGATTAGGTAAGAATTTTTCATGTTCTTTTCTTTAATATTATTATAATTCTTTTACAAGTACCATTTTTTACTTCTCAGATTACATCAAAGTAACAATAGCACAATATCGGAAAGGTTTTGGCGAGTACTTATAATAGCAGTATGTATTGCATCGGCAGGACTAGTAACTTATAGTAGAATCTATTTACAATATCATTCGCATTCTCAAGTACTGTGTGGTACAATTGTTGGTACTATACTAGGTATAATTTGGTTCATTGTTGTACATCTAATATTAACGCCATTTTTCCCTGTGATTGTATCGTGGTATGTATAAATAATTATATTAAAATCTACAATTTTTTAAACACTTACTTTACCACCTGATACTATTACTTACAGGAAAATATCAGAATATTTACTTCTGCGTGACACCACGCTTATACCAAATATTTTATGGTTTGAATACACAAATGTGCGTACAGAGGCAAGAGCTCGTTCACGAAAACTTGTTTCCATGAAATCCCAATGACGGCTCATGGTAGGACAATGGACCGAAACCAAGTAGATTTTAGCAAAGAATTTGCTAACTGCCATTTAGTCACTTTAGTATATTGACAGAACAACGATGGTAAAGTTACACTATTAACTAACACTTCGACTGGTATAGAAAAAAAAACATTAATTTAACGTGATTCTTTTATAGACTCAATCAACAAAGCCACTTAGCTTTGTTACGAAAATAATTAAAAAAAAAAAGAATATAAAATCACCAAAAAAAATTGAAGGATAACAGGGTTGCGCGATTGTATAAAAACATAAAATGTTCAAGGCACAAGTTTTGGTTACTTCTATGATTAATTAACCAAGCATTGTAACCATAGGTTTTTTTGAATTTTTAAAGCAATTTCTAATACTAAAATGTTTGTCGCTCGTTAGTTTGAGTGAAAAACATTATGGTAATGGAAAAATGTATTTTACACGAGTTTCCAATGGCCTAAATAGTTACTTATAGTAAGACAAATGAGCATAAATATTTGTATGAGTAACTTTTATAAATAATACTCGAATGAATTTTTACACTAATGTCGTATATTGACATTACAGATATATAGTCGAATTTTTATTCTAACTTAAATGTATAGTAGTCCAACAAATTACTTTATAATAATTATTATACAGTATAATAAAATATTTATAAATTTCCAATAATGCATGATCGACGTTATTAGAAAACAAGTGTTTTTAAAGTACATTTTTATATGAATTTTTGTATCCCCTCCCTAGACCCTTCTTAACAAGTGTGAGTGTATTAAAATATTGTAAATATAGTTTTGTTTTCACAATATTTTGAAGTTGTTTTTAAATTTTCCAAGCAATCGTATTACTTGTATAAAACGTTAGTAAAACGATATACCACATAAACAATTGTAAAGTTCTATTGTTTTGTAAAAAAAAAAAAAGAAGTTGGTAAATTATAAAAAAGCAATTATACACATACAAAACTAGTAAGAATAATAAAAGTATTATTCAATATAATCTATGCAGTTTAGAATTATTTCACTCCTTCAATGAAGTATGTATTCTCAGCATTTTATAATAACTAAACGTAAACAATTGAAATACAAAAATAAGTTTCTGTTAGTTCTTTATTGTAATCATTTGCTTTCTTGTACGATATAAAATTCATAAGCAAGTAAATAATAAAAAAATCAAATAATAATCACATAGTAAAAAAGTAAATAATCACACGATCGAATAAACACTAAAAATGGAGCTAAAAACGTTTCTTATCGTCTAATAACAACTGATTAAAAAAGTAATAAATAAAAAAACCATTACTGATTAAAATAGAAAAAAAAAACAGGCTAAAAATTCAAATCCGATAACAAGACCATACACGCTAGTTTTGATCTCGGTGTCATCTACGATGATTAAAAATAAATAAATTAAAAGTATCAATAAAAATTGTTATAATACTGAACTATCGATCACAGGATCCAAAATTTGTAAATTCGTAGAAGATTCTGAATTTATTTGGCCGTGATACGAATAATCTCGCGCGTTTCGCGAGTCCAGTAACGACGCAAGCACCCAAAGCACTGCGGCTCAAATTCATCCAAGATACGTTCGTCCATTGATTTTCATCAGCGTCGTAGTGCTCGACGAACGGTAATAGTAATATACCTATTTACGTATGTGCATATGATTTTTAATACTTAAAATCTCCTTACATGACTGAGAATTTTTCAAATTGTACAGCACCGCTCGATTGAACTTTTGCCACCCGATATATGAACAAAATGACCAAAACTTCCAAGTTTTTATGTCCCGATTTATACAATTATAGGAAATCCGCGGGTGCTCATCTGAAAATCTTTTGTAAAATCTTTCAAGCTACGTAAATTGCATAACTTAATAATTATGGTTCTTTATAAAACTGCGACGTCATATGTAAAAAAATGCAGTTTTTTTCACTAACTTTGGTGCGATTTATTTTTATCTAATTAAACTTAAAAAACGTGTGTGAAAGCAAAAAAGGACGTTGAAGCCAACGATTTTATCGACATATAGGAGTCACAGTTTTTAATTTTTATCAGTAACTAAACCAGTTTTTGGGGAATTTTGGATCAGATCCCCAATCTACAGAGTATTACAAGCAACTTGTCAAATGTTGGTGCAATTCATGTAATATTTACTAAGAATAGTGCGAAACTATACCACGTAACATAACCTGAATAAGCTTGAATAATTAATCATTTTTAATTTTTATCAATAATCTTAAAAAGTTTATGAGGCACCAGAGCGCCATTCTATATAGTACTACAAGTAACTTGTCAAATTTTGGTTCAAATTCATTGTGTATTTACGAAGAATAGTGCGAAACTAATTTTTATGTAACATAATATGATTATAGTGAATTACAGTTTCGCACTATTCTTCGTAAATACTCAATGAATTTACACCAAAAGTTGACAGATTACTTATATTAGTATATATAATGGGGCTCTGGTCCCAAAATTACCCAAAAATTGGTTTAGTTATCGATAAAAATTATAAACGGTCACTTCTACATGTCGATATATACGCTATAGTTTCGGCGTCCTCTAAAGTGTATAAAATTCACGTTCGAGAACATTTTTCTTTGTGTTTTTAGTAATAGGCTATAAAAAATACTTTAAAGGAAAAAGTTATTGCATTTTAATCCAAGTAACCGCGTATATAATTATAAACCAATTAAAAAGAATTCGTGAAAATTAAGTATATTCTATTAACTATCTAAAAAAACATACAAAAATTAATTACTAAATTTTACGAAAAAAATTGAAAAATAAATTCTTGATTGCTTGAAACTAAAATTAAGTTATGCAATTCATATGGCTTGAAAGATCTTACAAAAATCTTTACAATAACCATCCTCGGGTTTTTTTACGATTACTGTAGTAAAAGTCGAGATATATATAACTTTGCAGTTTTGGTGATTTTGTACAAAGGGTCGGAAAAAATATTAAACGATACTGTATCTTTATAGTTAATAGTAAAAAAAATAACATTGATGTACTTACCATTGTATCCACCAATTACATAGATTTTATCATCGAGAACAACACTCGCGAAGGTACTCCGTTCGTTCAACATTTCAGGTATTCGTTGCCACCCGTCGTCCTGATCAGGATTATACTTTTCACCTTCAAAATTAATAACGAATTTATAAAAATACACTTTGTATAGAAAAAAGAAAGCGAATAAAATAAATGTCGTATGTATAATTACACAAATTTAGTCGATCGTAGCCGTTAAAACCACCGAGTACGTAAAGAGAATTTCTGTAAGCTACGAGAGAACTTCCAGTTCGAGAGTCAATCATCGAACTAACGTAACTCCATTGATTAGTTTTAACGTCGTAAACCTCGACCAAATCGAGGATCCATTGACCATCGTATCCTCCTGCCACGTAAATTCGATCACCGAGACAAGCTGCATCGGCATCCGAACGAGGCCAATTCATAGGAGCTATCAATTCCCATTGATTAGTCGCTGGATCGTAACGTTCGCACGAATTCAATCTTGTTGTACTGTTGTTACCACCCAGCGCATAGATTTTTCCATCTGTATTTCACGAATAAATTTTCTTTTAATCATTTACCTCATTATTTATTTATTTACTTATTCCAGAGTTATAATAATATTTGCTAAAACGTATACAGAGTAGATATTATTCACAATAACTAAAACTATAACGCAGCAAATCCTGCAGAGGAAAATAAAGTTTCCTGTCCCCAGGTCCGGATAATATTACAAAACTAATCACATTCACTCATTAGGATGATTCGGTTGCATATTAGACTTCCAGATAAGCACCGAAATCATCCCCAATCATTCCATTCACGCTATACATAATTAAATCTAAATCTAAATTCTTAACCTAAATTATATACTTGAGTAATTATCACAATAAAATACAAACTGTAAAATTTTGTTTTCGCAAATTGTAACATTAATATTTCTCTGTAAATAATAAACTTTAACATATTAAATTTCGATATTCATAATAATCCATTCTTTAAGTTTTGACTTCTTGTTCTTACAACTTAGCGTTTTTAAATTATTAGGTAAACTATTGAAGAGTCCAATAGCTTTTATATAGCTATCTTTACTACTAACAGTTCTCTTTCTTTTTGGTATTAGAATATTTTTATCTCTAGTTATACTATTGTAAGACAAAAACAAAGATCTCAGTTTATTATAATGATACAATAAACTTTCTAACGTATATAATATTTTATGTTATATTATATTTTTGTCATTATTTTTTCTTGTTTTGTGGTATATGTACGGGAGTTATTTAATTTTATTTTTTTTTCTTATTTTGCATTTACTTGTTTTAGATATATAAATATTTACGAGATAGGTACTGAATGTTATTTTTAACGACTATATTACTATACTGTTTATTTTTTGACTAAAAATTATTTGATAAGTATACATACCGTGAGTGCATACGCTAACGTAGGATCTGACGTAATGCATGCAAGCTTTGTAGCTCCATTCTTTCGAGATTGGGTCGAAGCACCGCACGGTATTAAAGTATTTCAGACCATCGAATCCTCCAATTACGTAAATAAGATTGTTCAACGAGCAAACGCCGTGATAACCTCGTGGAAATGTATCCACGTGCGAGCAAAGAAACCATTTGTTGGCTCTGTCGAGACAAAAAAGAACATTCCGAAGTTTAAAACTTTAGTATAAACATTCCTAATTTCGTTTTCGCGACAAAGTGTAATTGCCAAGGAAATTATTATATGGGGGTAATATACTTTTAAATTTTTAAAGGATCGAATAGTTTTTTTTCTATAAATTTATCTTACTGCTAAAAAAATTCACACCACGGGACAATTTTTCCAAGAGCTCGTTGTTAATAAACTTTAATCATTTTTTTCACAAAACAATAAATTTTACAAGTTGGCTCAAATAACATTTTCAGCAGTTTTTGTCCGACTAACTTGAAATTTTTATCGTATGTTTAAAACTATTTTTTTCGATTGTTCAATCGTTATTGACAATTTCTCGATTAATTTTTTTTATTATTTTACCGATTGGCTTTACTATCAATTTCATAAAATTCTACGTATCCGTCATTCTTCGCCAAAAAGAACGTTTCAAAAAAGTATAACTGTCGAAATTTTCTAAAGTTTACTATGTTTTTTTGTTTCTACAAAGTGGCTCACTCCCTTACCACATATATTAATTCATTGAGTTCGGACGTTGAAGAATTGATAAAGTTTTTATAAAGAATGCTGATATATATGAATAATGTTGTATAACGAAGGATAAAATAAAATTTTACTTTAAATTAATGTATCTTTAATTATAATATATATCCTAAAAAAGTCCCATGTGGCACAAGTTGGACAGTGGCCTAAAGATATATAGGTTGCTTCGCATCTGCATACGCAAAAGGGCAAATAAAATAGAAAGAAAGAAGAAAACATAAAAATCACCTGACATCGTAAGTTTCAATGAAATTCGAAGGAAAATTGTAGTAACTCCAACCACCTATGGTGAAGACAATTGCATTTGGTACTCTCGGTCGAGTCAATTTTTCTTCTATCTTAGAGTTTTGCTTAGTCTTACGATCATTCATGTATTTCGCGATAGGTCGCAACGCATCTTTACACTCCTTGGTCGTGATTTAAATATTTAATTTTTGACCGTGGTACGTATCATATATAAATAATATTTGTCAGTGTATAACTACTTTATTCTGAACGAGTTTCCAAGAAAGTACGTTATCGTTGAAATAATCGGTACTCATAAGACCGTAACGAGGACAACTGAGCAATCTCGGTAAATCGGTTATCCTTTTTGGTTTTCCTTCGGTCCACGTTTTCAATGCCTCGAAAACCAATTCTTCCCTGTTCACGCTGAGTTCGTCGTCGCACAGCATCTCCTCTACTTCTTCGCAATCTTATCAATTATATCACAAGTCAAATATAAATATCGTATAACACTGTAATTAAATAATAATAATTTCCTTTTTTAACTTTTCGTTGTAGACGTCTATATTATTACCTATTTCTTTGAATTCGGTACTTTGTTGGACAATTTCTTTGAAATTTTGACATATGTATTTGCGACCTTGTTCCTCGAGATTGTGACAGAAGTAATGTCTGGCAAATTTGTAAATGCCTATGCGTACGAAACCTTTTATAATTTTTCAGGCTATAAACTAAACTTGGTTAAAAAAATAAAGATGAATTTATCGTTCGGTGATGTGTATAAAGTTGTATATTTATCGGTCTATCCGAATTGAATCTAATTTCATATTCGGGAAGGCTTTATGTACTATTCGTTCACTACGGTCACGGAACAAAAAAATTATAAATGTTTCGTTCTTAATTAATCTTGTAAGTGCTTCTAAGGTAAGACCTTCAGTTCCTAACTGGGCAGTTCAAACTGAAGTTCGAGATAGAGACGACTGTATAGTTTAAAAAAAAGCTGCTCTGGGAAATTCCATCAGCTATACAGTAAACAAAGAATACATAAATCGATGATAATACAAAATTAGATTAGTTCGAGTAGACCGATAAATATATAACTTAATAAATGTATAAAATTGAAATCATTTGTATTATACAAATACGTGTGATTTACATATATATATATCTTGACGTACATACGTTCTTTCCGAAGATTGACTATGTTAGAAAAATATATAGTTACTATTTGATATCGTGAGTGATTACACATGTTGTAAAGTAGTATTTTCAAAATTGAAGTAAAATTTAAATAAAATATTATAATCCTGTAAACATTGATATTGTTCTTTAATCGAAATAATCACTTGGAATCATGAATATCTCGTAAAATATATGTATTTGTAGGTTTACCGAATTTAACCAATCAATTAATGTGAAAATATATGGGTGATGTCACGAAAATGGTGTTACAGATGTCGCCGTCTTAAATACTGATAGTTTAAAAATATTTTTATTACGCACGTGGACAAAACTTTGTTCTAACTTTTTTAAAAAGAAGAGGAAGTATCTATTTATTTTTAATTTAGACTTGTCACCATATACGATAATATCGATACTATACAAAACCTTGCTACGTTTCATGTATGCAAGTATATCTTTCCGGAACTACGGGAATTTCAAAAGAAACACATTATTCAACATTTTTTTGAGTAAAGCCGTTTGTATATGTATATTAACCCTCTTTTTTACTACCTGATTTCAACAATCGAAAAATTAATTATTTGAATTTGCTATTTTTGGTCAGTACTTATGTTGCTCATGATTACAAGACTAAATTGTATCAACAAAATTAAAATTTTAGAAAAATTTTGCTACATGGACTGTTAGTGTAACGGTTTTTATTTAAACAATTAGTGTTGTGGTAAAAAAACGTCATTACCGTGAAACGCTATGCCAAGCAGCGTAGATTTATTCTTTGTCAAAATACCCGAGGAATGTTGAAAATGTAAAGTTTATAAAGTAGGCAGACGGATATTTATTTATTTATTTATTAATTGCTCTTCACAATCTTGAATTTAGTAGTTACCGTGGCACGTATAATTATACGTACGCTAAATAATTACTGAATTTATTTTATTATATAATTTATATATAAATTAATTTGTTAATTTTATATGCTGAACAATATTTAAAGAAGATTTATCATTTTTAAATTGCAATATAAGACGAATTGAAAATATTTAAAGAAGAAAACGAACCCTGTACTTATTCATATTTTTATACTTATGTATTCAACATTTGCAGCATCGTAATTATTTATTTTATTTCACCTTCGTAAATACTGCATTGCAACGTTACTCACAATGTCGGATATAATAATTAAAACTATATTGAAAACACTTTTAAATAGTTTATATCAAATAGACACTTTTTATATACGTTCATCGAAAATGTATGTTGGTTAATTTAATTAATTATTTTATATCGTCATTATATTCAGCACCTCGACAACGTATAAAGTGCTCATTCGTGTCGAAAAATTGGTTAAGAATAATAATCGTGTTATTATTAGATGAAAATTATTCTTTTTGTTAAACGTAACGACGACGACGTACGTTATATCTCGGATATAAGAAAATTAAGTTTTTTTGCAAAGATAAATTGTATTTTGAGAGTAAATTGTTTTCCAAAACAACATTTTTTTAAAATACATTTTTAAATAATGACCTCGAGCGCTAATAATTTTAAATAAAAGAATCACGCGCTTTCTTCTTGCTGAATGCGTTACTTAATACCCACCCAGGCAATTGTGCGGTTTTAACTCGGCAAGCAAGTACTGACAACATAGTCGTACGACACCAAGTACATCGAGACGATCGGCCAACGGTAATAAACGCTCGACGTTATCGAAGCTAACGTGACACGATCCTGTGTAAATGTACTCGAGGATCAAGGCGAACATGTCCGGCGGTGCATCGAGAGTCGCAAGCTCACATTTCGAATTTGGATTTAAATTGTTGCTGAACAGAGCTCGGAAGTATGGACTTGCACCCGAGAGTATCACTCGGTGAATTGGAAATCGATGATTGTCGGGACCGCATTGGATTTCGGCATCGCAAAATTGATTGTTCAATCTAATATTCATAACATCCAAGTTTATTTTTAAATTGTACCGTTTTGTGTTTGATTGCAACAAAAAATTACCAAGCGCTATAGAAAAAAAAATAGAAATGTAGTAATATATATATATGAAACCTGAGTTCCGACCAAACGGACGGAAAGCGTAGATTCGACTCGTAATCCTTGGGTAAACACAGACACCTAGCCCTGGTACTCTGGGTCGATTGACCTCTCGACTCGTTGATGCGTCTTCTCTGGAATTTCATCGAATTGGACGTCTGCAACGGGAAATCCGATGCACCCGTTCTCCACTGGGAGATACGTGGCTGCCCTATCGCGTATCGTTTATCACGGTTTTTCGTCTCTAGAACGTTTCTCACCTTCAGCAAACTCGTCTCCGGCTTCTCAGACTTTTCTTGTCCTTGCCGCTTCATCCTTTTGATTAATTACTTTGGATATCAAACTTTATTTATTCAGTTTTCTTTCCGTATGTGTGAGCGATCGACCACCTCTTTTTCCGTCTGGCAAGCCTTGAATTTTGCCAGGGATCAACGAATATTTGAACGTCTGCTAGATTTTGCCGCCGTCAGTGTGTATCTAACCTTTAAGAAAGCGACGTTTATATATATAGTTATATATTCTCACGCGCATTGCACACCACGTGCGTGTTATGTTGTTGGAAAAAGTGTGATGGGATTTCGTTTCAATAGTAAATAAGTTTTTTAATAACCAGTCGTTACTTGTTTAAAATTACAAAATGCCACGATCGAAGAGAGATAAGAAGAGTAAGATTATTTAAATAAAGTTTAAAAATTATATTTATATTCGTATATATCTATGCATTCATTCCTTCATTCTGTACACATTGTAAAAGTGAGGTTAATCTTTTGTTTGAGTATTAATTGTTTCTTTACTTAATTTGCAGTTTCTTTAACGAAAACTAATAAAAAGGGCTTGGAATTGAAACAACAAATTATTCAAGATGTACGTGCGTGCGTGGAAAAGTACAAGCACATTGTTTTGTTTTCCGTCGAAAATATGCGTAACAACAAATTAAAAGATTTGAGAGTCGAGTGGAGAGGAAGCAGATTTTTCTTTGGCAAAAATAAAATTGTTGCTTTGGCTTTGGGTAAGACACCCGAGACAGAAGTTACCGATGGTATATCTAAACTTTCTGCAAAACTCGAAGGACAATGCGGTTTATTTTTCACAAATGAAAATACAAAAAAGGTTTGCAGCCGTAACCAATATTTTATTTTTTCCGTAACTTTCTTTTAACATAGTTGAATGATTTAGTGCAGTATTTGAATAAATGTTATTAATTTATATAGTATTTAACGCATTAAAATTTTTACATTTTGAAATAAGGTACTGAAATGGATGAACAGTTATGGAGAAAATGACTATGCGCGATCAGGTTTTGTTACTTCAGAAACGATAGAATTACCAGCTGGACCGTTACCAGATTTTTCCCATAGTATAGAACCTCATTTAAGAATATTAGGCATGCCTACTTCTTTACAAAAAGGAGTTGTTACACTGTTAAAAGACTTCACAGTTTGTACAAAAGGACAGACATTAACTCCGGAACAAGCTAGGATTCTTGTAAGTACATTAAAAAGAAATTATGTTAGGTATTATAGTGCTGTAATTATATTTTTATGTATGTTACAGAAACTTCTGGGAAGACCTTTAGCAACATTTAAGTTAACTCCTCTTGGTGTTTTTACAATAAACAAAGGTTATAAACAGATTGCTGTTGAAACTAGTAAAAAAGGAAATGAAGTGGAGGAAGAAATGGAAGAATAGTTACATCATAACTATGTATAAACAATTATAAGTGAACTTTTGTACAAAGTATTGTTATTATAGGGACACAAAGTAAATTGATTAATTATGACATTTGAATGCATTAGAATTAATGTAAGGAAGACAAATTAACAACTTTTATAGGAACTAAATTTTTTTTATTTATAAAAAATGAATATTGATGTTTGTAAAAAATGAAAAAACAGAATAATAGCTAAACAATAACAAATTATTCTTATTTCATTACTGCGCGAAAAACGATCAACGCTTTGCAAGAAATTAAATACCGCTTGAAATGTACATAACGATGAGACATAATTACAGTTGATACGAATCCTAGGAACAAATGTCTGTTACTATAAGACCATGTAAGTTCGTTTATGTTTCGCTTGACACAAAAACGACTAGGTACTAGTTAAACACTGCACGAAGGTAACTTGAACAATCCAACAAACGTGTTCTAACTTCGATTCGCTAAAATTAATAATCCTAGCTATAAAGTTTATAATTTATACTAATTTGTGAAATAAGTAACACGACGTTTTTGGATTAACTCTCGCTGCAGTGCATTTAAGAATCTAGTAAATACAGTCCTACATCACTCTCGGCGAAAGTTTTCTTTGGTACAACATTTCGTCATTCCATTTAATCTATCACGATATTAATTGAGAGTTTCATGTTTCACAGATTCGTACCCAGAACAAAATCTAAACGAAGCCTATTATTTTTTATAACTCATTATTTAAAAATAAAAATGAATTAGTTCTTACATCTCTTTAATAAATATCACAATAATTGTTTTAAGGACTAATTTTCCTTCATACTTTAATCAGCACAATTTTCTTGGTCTTTTGTTAGGAAAAATAAAATCATATTTTCACTACATAGAAAATGACACTTTCTAAGATGCAAGTATAATAATTAAAAAAAAAGTAAATGTCAATAAAATTAAACAAAATTTACAATGTAACTTAACAATTAAAATAATTAATCCAAAAATGTGCAAAAAGTATAACTTTGTAAGATTTGTTTTAAGTAATAAAGAGTTATAAAAACTAATAATTATAAAAATTAATAAATAAGAACATTTGACTATAGGCCCCTCACAAGGTACAATAACATATGAGTATACAGAGCGGTAACGACCGAAACAAAATTAAATAGACATACATAATTATCTACCTAAACATATTAAAAATATAACATCTCGATGAATTACTATTTACCCTCGTCCCAAAAATCAGACATTTTGGAATGCTACCGCCACTAAAAAAAATAATCGTAATGTATATATTTGTAACACAAAGAAGATAGCTGTGATAGTCATCTCTTTGTTGTACACTAATAGCAATTCGTTTATTATAGAGCTTGAGGTAATAGCTCCTTCGTTTGCGCATTATTTATATCACAATCTTACTTCAATCAAGCTCAACTTAATTATCGCTTATTCCTTGCATATGTTTTTGTAAATTTTTTTGTCATTTTTCTACCTTTTTATTAATTTAGCAGCTACTTAGACATGACGTATACGTCTATATTATCAAGTACGAACTGTTTACACATAAAGTCGATTCGTCAATCACTGACCGGGACTAGAATCTTTCAATCATATCATACACAAGAAACAAATAAAACAACAGTTACACGCGCGCGTGAATTTTGGTTGACTTCTAACTATCATCAATACTTAGCATTATTTATCACGGTAAACAATCGCCGAAAAAAGTGGAAAAAATAAGACAAATAGACAGAAATTAACAAAATGGCAATTTTGTGTTTCTTCTTAGTTTTAACCACACGTTTTTCGTCTGTCTACTTATATACGTTTAGTTTCGCTAGTACAAGCAAAGATTTGAGAAAGAATGTGTTTGGAAAAATTTAGTCGAACTATGCGATTAACCCGCACTTTCAGTGCATATTAATATCAATTTGCTCCTTCTCCGCAAAAGTAAGACTAAGCCTTAATAATTACGTTATACAATGTTTTGAAGTACAAAAGTCTACGCATTATCCATATTTACGCCGTCTTCGTGATTAATTTGGTGATACAAGCATTTCGAGCTTTATCAGTTCCTGAATCGGTTCACGCCAGTAAGAGAAATTACTGAATTCATCAGCGGCATCTTCACGTAGAGCCGGGAATAGATGATCTACTATGTAGCTCATGTTTGAATACCTGCAACCAAATAAAATTGAACGTTATTACTATTTTGTATATAATTTATTTTGGTTTTATTCACTTTGATCTCGAGATTTATGTTTACACATCCAGTTCATTATTAACGTTTATAAATGTTACAAAATATGTAAGAAACTAGAAATTGTCATTAATTTTCGTATTGTATATGTATAATGAACCGGGAAACACTCCAATCAGGAGATTAAAATCGATGTTTTTTTGTGTGGTTATAATTGTTAATCCTTTATGAATAGCACTGAAAACACATTAGTGTTGAACAGATCAATTTATGTTAATCGATGATAAAAAGATGACAGTTTCAGAAGAATAATAGTTTCAGTATTTTCAGTATCAGTTGTTGGTTTTAACATTAACGTCACTCTTACTGCAAGAGCTTTGCCACGAAGAAAGTTGGAACAGACAATCTCAAGCACAGACAATTCCAAATTAACCAAGACAGAAATCACAATTTGCGCACATGAAGCAATCGATGAATAAAAAAAAATATTCAATAGAAAGCAGGCACTCGATGATGCAAATGCAGTGGAGTAACCAACAAATTTTATTGAAATCCCATTGTGTGCAACACTCAATCACTACTTTTAAAAGGCGCAATAAAACTGGTATAAGAATCAGTTCGATCTTATTCTCGTGATTTCGTGTGATGCATACCTTTCGGTAAAGTAGGGTATTTGTATGATGAATATATAAATATGATCATCATGAAATATTGTTAACGAAATTTTCACATTATATCTAATGCGACAGTCTTAGAATTGTTACTATTAACTCTCTATGTTAGAAAGTGAAAGGAATAGGCGATCAGCAAAAAAAATTTCGATCATTTGGGAATTCGAACCTACAGTCATAAGCTCAATGATGTTGGAAAAACAGCTGTTGAATTGGCTGCGGTGGGAACAAGTCATCCACAATATTACTCTGAGAAAAGTAGCTGCAATCAAATAAACAAATAAAAGTCAAAAGGGAATAAAAAAATGGCTTGTCCTCGATCAGATTTCTCAATTATCCGATCCTTGTGTAGGAAAATAAAAAATTGTATTATTTGCAAGTAAAGTGTAAAAAGATCCTACATATTTTTATTATACAATTTAAAATATAAACTCAAAATTTGCAATTACTTTTTTTAAATTTTTGAACTTTTATACGTTTTTATAACCCTTACCCCCTTTCATAATAATATTGTACTTACGACGACTGGAAAGTTTGGGTCAGTTCATGTTTCAATTCTCCACGATGATTAATTGTAAATATGCGAGTGGTAGGTATTCCAACTGCTCTGTAAGCCCAAACATCCTGAAAAAAATATTATTTTCATATAATATTAATTATGGCTTAATTTTCTAATTAAATTTAATAAATCTTACATTTATACGATTTCCATATCCAGCGTAAAACGGCTGTGAACCTTCAGGAAATAGCGCTTTAATATCGCTCAAACAAGAAATTTTAAATTCCTCTGGTTTCTTTTCGATAACTTCCCGATGGAACGCCGAAATCAAACTAGTAGGATTTAACAAAAGTGGACCATCAGGAAGTGACAAATCACCTTGCTTTATACTCTTAAGATATTCTCTTGTAACCTTTGCCTGGCCAATCGCTCTTGCAGACAAATAAAGAAGCTTATAACCATTATTTTTTATTTTAGTGAAAAGTTGAGCCACACCGGATTGCGCCCAATCTTTTCCAACAATAGGAAGAATATGACCAAGGACATCGGACTTTGTTATTGTACCGTCGATGTCAGAAATAACAATTTTGTCGTCCCAGCGCCACTTGTATATAAAGCATTTACATCGCGTAGTTCCTTGGTATGCTGTTGTTACGCTAAATACAACTTCGTTTACACCTTCTTTCAAATTTAGACTAGCCTGTAGAATAATTACATTATTTTAATAAGTATACCGAATTAAATCATTGCTGCGAACATTCGTAAATGTTCGTAAATTATTTTCCAACATACTATTTGTTCAGACGAAAGTCTGAGGGTTTTCCTGTAATTCTGCGTTCCCTCGTGATGTGGCCTTTTAATCACCGACGGAATAGCTGAAGTGGCTGAAAGTGTATTTGCGTTAATAACGGGTATGTCAATTCCACCGACTTGATTACGATCCTCGTCTGAATCTTCGTTTCCAGCAATATAGCCTTCGCGATCTGTTTCCTTAGGCAGTGCAAGAGCTGCCGCCTCGGATTTGTCTTCGATTGCATCGCTGAAACTTACGAGTGATTGACTCGTTCCGAGGCTTTCCATACTGTTTGTCATTTCCGAGACGCGTTCGTCATTCACTACGTCTTTATTACTATCATCGCTAAAAATTTTTATTAATTATGATTCACTGACCAGATATTTATTGTTTTAGTGTATTACAAATTTATTATAAATTTACCTAATAATTATTGTAGTTTTACTTTCCGAAATTTCTTCTTTAGAGATTACATCGTTCTCTGGTTCGTTAGCTTCTATCGTCATGGCTGTAGTCTCGTCGACTGCAAAATTATAAAACATTTGAATTTTTCAAAACACATTTCAAACATTGATTTCTATTGAATAATTAACATTTTGTAATGATTTTAATATTATGTTTCTTTTAATAAATGCTATGTTGTACATACGTACCTTTACTAAAACTCGAATTAGGTGATTTTTTAGGTGGTTGACTGGATCGTCTCCACGTAAACCAAGAACTGTACCCTCCACTTACAGCCGCAGTTACACCTTCTACTTCTTTAATAGCATTTGAACCTTTTCTATCATCAGCACTTGTAACTGCTGTTCTGGGTAGGTGTCGTTGAAAAGTTGCATACGTCATTACAAGAGCACAGGCTGACATCCAATTGTAGTACTTGCCATTTATTTTAGCGACAAGATTTGGATTTTCAAAAATTTTTGGATCTGCACAGGCATCCTCATACCGTAATCGATCGCGCTGGAAGTTTTCATCACTAGGTCCATGCTCGGAATCTAGGCCACCGCAGAGGGAGAGGGAAACGTCTAAATTCGGCTCGAAATGTTTTGATGACTCATCAAAGTCGCTGTCAAGGGATTTTGGTCCACCGATTGCTCCTTCAACGCTATTCGGGCTTTGAGGTAGAGATGGTCCGTTACCAGATTCTGCGTCTTCTTCATCTCCAGTTTTTTCTTCACAATTATAATATTACGTTAAATATATAAAATACATTAGTTTATTTATGAGTGAGAACATTGAAATATGATGGTATTAGTAATCGTAGGCATAAACAGTACATTTAAATTCTTTGATAATAAATTTTATAATAACATTACACATAGTTTACTGGCGTATACCAACACATTCGTATCGACTGTTTCATAAGTCTTTTAAAGTAATTAATTTTTATTCATTTGAGTCACTTGTTTATTTAGCTATTAACAATTTTTGAGTTAATTTGTCAAACAACAGATGTTTTGAGAAGCTGCGAAAATTAGTTTACTTTAATATTTATAACAGATACATAAAAATCACGTTAATGTTATTAGACTCAATATTACGAAATTAAATTAAAAATAGTAAAATAAAATTTAACTAGCTTTGTGGCGCACAATGTATTAATGCAATAATAAAAAAATCGCATAAAAATTTTAACAACACAAGAGAGTGCAGAAAATAATTGTATGCGCGATGTAAAACGATGTGAAAGCAACAGCGTGTGACAAAAAAAGTAATGAATGACACTACGACGTAAACTCATGAATACACTTCGTAGCACACGACCCCACAATAATGACTATGAGCGACGAATATCGACAAATCAAAACGAAGACAAAACAATCTACGTATTAGCCACCAAAAGCAATGGGGTTAATGGTGATACCTTTGGTGACGTTACCTCCCGTTCCACGATGGGATGAAGGAAAATAGAGCGCTGCGACCTCAGGGTCCAATTCATCCGCGTTGAGATCGCTTAAATAAATGCCTTCCGATTCAGGGTTGTGTCTCACGCGCGACGTTTTCTTCATGAAAGAGAACATTCCTCCAAGCATGGATCGTCGTGCTTCAGCCGCTGCACGTTCAATTACAAGCGGTTAGTTTCGTCGGTGAATGATTTGAAAATTAGTGTGACATGTCATTGTTGATGATAAGCAATTTACAAATTTTTAGCGTACCCGGTTACACGTTCTTTTTATTTTTCTGTTTTTTTTTATATTTTCATGTTTTCTTCGCCATAACAAATTAAATTTCAAAACTAAAACTGCTAGTTTAAAAAATAAAAGATTATTTAATATAAAGAATGTTAAATTATTTTTAATCTTTAACAGTAATTATAACTGCATTCATTTTTATTACAAACATTTTAACATTCTTTAAAAGAAGAACAAGTGTCAAATAAACTTACTCTCAATGTTAGAGTTTGATGCATCTGTAGAGCTTAGTGGAATTCCATGAACATCAAGAGGTCCTTCGTGTGGAGGACTTGGAAGTTCACCCCATCTCCAACTCTGACCATGGGATTTTTCATCTTCTCCTACTTTACTTTCTTGCGTAATCTTTTGTACTTCAAATTCAGTATCGGATTGCACAGGAGAATTGGGCCTCGAATCTTTATCTCTGTGAAAAGTAATAGTATCATGTTTATTCTCATCAATATCATTTTCTTATGTTCATTTATGTAATAATATAGTTATTTATCATTAGATATATGATGACGCACTTTGTAGTTATCTCAGTGTCGCTGAAAAAATGAAAATCCGTCGATGTATGTGTCACGCTTATATTGTTTAAATCTTCAGGAATGCCCTTGGTTTCATCTTTCGATGTAGATTTAGATTCCTACAATTATACACAAGATTGTTAGATCGTGAAATTTGATCGAGTATAAATTAAAATCTATAAAATACTTACAGTTTCATCTAAATGTGGTTTCTCAGTCTCGATCACAGAAACAGGTTCATCGATTTTACTTTGACTGCCAGCAGCCTCAGCATTAACGCTAATTTTCCTTTGAGCACCTTTTCGTTTCATCACACTCTTTCTCTTCCGCTTTCGTTTTGAGCCGCTACCACTCTTAATCTCATCGGCTGTGGATTCGTCTTTTGAATTACGCTTAGTGGAAGACGACGATGACGAGGTTGATAAAGGCAAATGAGATCCGGAACCTTCATTTACTTTTTCCTTAGTATCATACTGATGATTACGAGGATTTTCTACAATAGGTCGAAAATCATTTTTAACTACGCTAATTTTACGAATTCTTTCAGTCGAGGTAACAGCAACGAATGACTTTGGATTCGAAGCTACTGTCGTTTTTGGTTTTTCGTCTTGATTTATATTTTCCATATCGAAGATTTCCTCATCGTCGTTGAAGCGCAACGATTTGTCTTTATCTTCATCATCGTCCTCTTCTTCTTCTTCAACTTCTTCTTCCTCATCTTCAATTGCCTCATCTCGATTAGTCTGCTTCTACAAAAACGTTAAAAATCCTTAGTAAACCGATACGTAGAGCGAATATCTATTGATTATTTTACTACTTACAGTCTTCTTAGGTGAATAAGGTGCATCTTCTTTCCAATCACTTAACAGTGCCTTTTCGAACTTTTGCCTGTGTTCAGCAGGTAATTCTGGAAAATTTTCTTTGAACAGCCTTTCTTTATCCTCTGTTTTAAGAGCTGAATATTGTTCACTTATCATTCGTTGTTTCTGTAATGTAGAAATAGATCCATAATACTCTTGAAATATTTTATCTCTCTCCTCTGAAGTTAAAGAAGCTATTTGAAGCCATTTCTCTCTCTGTTCAACAGGAAGATCTGAAAAGTGTTCAACTAAGAAATTCTCTCTTTGTTCCGATGGTAGAGCTGACATTTGCTCCCACTTTTCTCTCTCGATAGACATAACCGAGTCTCTGAGAATTTTCTCATGTTGTTCTTGAGGTAGATCAGAAAGAACATTAAACCTAAATATAGCAAAAATAATGCATTAAAATTTTAATTCTAAAAATGCACATTCTTGTACAATGTAAATTACCTTCTATTATTAGGAAAACAATCAACATCATTAGGAATGGGAGAACAAGCCAAATGCGGTGGAATTTCAGAATCAATGGGGAAGCCATCAGATCCTTGTACTTCCTCAACAAAAAACGCTTCACCAGAATCACCAAGTTTCATATGAATTTGCCTTGGCTCTGAGTTTATTTCAATATCAACCTATTACATAAAATACTATTAGCGACATCAAGCTCACAGTCCAATTAATACAATTATACATCAATGAGCATACTAATAATGCATTTATCATTTCAGTTTCAAAATAATTAATTTAAAAAACTAATATGTTACTTCTATATTCAAGTAGTTACAAAGCTGACAAAAGCAAAAATAAATAAATGCATCTTTCACTATTTACACACTTAAACTTTAGTAAATAAACGAATTTAAAGATGTGTAGTTTCTCAAGTATTGAATGCATATAGAATTTTAATCAAATTAAAAGCATTATCAAATATCAAACAAAGTACAAATATTATCAAAGTAGTTATCAGCGTAAATATGCATGACATTGAAAGCATATAGACTACTGATCAATAATGATTTGAAAATCTTTGCATATATATAAGGAAAATCAGCAGTGACTAACCACTTTCTCTCTGGAACGTAATACACCAAGTTTTCCAAAACGCACGTGAAAAGGTGAACAGGTAAAGGAACCATCGGGTTGTTGAACAACGACAACGTCGATTGCTCCAGTAAGAGTAGCTGCATTGATCTCATTGTAAAAATCACGAAAATTACTAATAAATTTGCCAATATAATTCATGCTGTACATCTTGAACCGATCCTACCCCCCCAAACTTGAATCCTTGGGCCTCTTTGACCCAAAGAACGGTTAGGTGTGATGTCACTCAAGGCCACACACAAATACAGACAATTGGTTTGTAGTGCAGGTGACTATAGCTGTCCTATTCTACCCACCTGCTTTTAAAACAAAACGAATAGCATTAATTATTAGGAATGTAAACTATACTAAATGAAACTATCTAACTTATTGGTTGCCAAAGTAAAAGAAAAAACTGTCAGTAATTACTAACGTGACAAATAGTGCAGTATAAGTAGTAAAATGGAAAAGTAGTCCCTTTAAATTTTATTGATTCTTATATATATATATATACACCTCCCACCACTAGGTATATAACGAAACTTACGAATCATTCGAACGACGTTAAAAATGCGATGTTAAATTTTCGCAAAAGTGCGAGGGATGAATCATCCTAAGATATCTTACTCGCGACACTGTAATTACGCTAATTTCGTTTATCTATTTTGTGTAAAGTTCCTCTTGGATAACGAGGTTATAAAATGATGCCTTCAGGGGAGAACGAGTGGATAAAGAGGAAAAAAAAAAGGAAACTACACGTAATATGTATACACTTATTAAATACAACCGACAAAATTCGTAAGATGGAAGGGGGCAACCTCCTTCCAAAGGAGAGAGCCTTGACTTCCCCTCCGAAATCGACGGAGGAAAATCGCGCGTCCGATCGATCCAACAGCTACGGAACGACTACTAGTTTTGAGCCGCTACCACTCTTAATCTCATCGGCTGTGGATTCGTCTTTTGAATTACGCTTAGTGGAAGACGACGATGACGAGGTTGATAAAGGCAAATGAGATCCGGAACCTTCATTTACTTTTTCCTTAGTATCATACTGATGATTACGAGGATTTTCTACAATAGGTCGAAAATCATTTTTAACTACGCTAATTTTACGAATTCTTTCAGTCGAGGTAACAGCAACGAATGACTTTGGATTCGAAGCTACTGTCGTTTTTGGTTTTTCGTCTTGATTTATATTTTCCATATCGAAGATTTCCTCATCGTCGTTGAAGCGCAACGATTTGTCTTTATCTTCATCATCGTCCTCTTCTTCTTCTTCAACTTCTTCTTCCTCATCTTCAATTGCCTCATCTCGATTAGTCTGCTTCTACAAAAACGTTAAAAATCCTTAGTAAACCGATACGTAGAGCGAATATCTATTGATTATTTTACTACTTACAGTCTTCTTAGGTGAATAAGGTGCATCTTCTTTCAATCACTTAACAGTGCCTTTTCGAACTTTTGCCTGTGTTCAGCAGGTAATTCTGGAAAATTTTCTTTGAACAGCCTTTCTTTATCCTCTGTTTTAAGAGCTGAATATTGTTCACTTATCATTCGTTGTTTCTGTAATGTAGAAATAGATCCATAATACTCTTGAAATATTTTATCTCTCTCCTCTGAAGTTAAGAAGCTATTTGAAGCCATTTCTCTCTCTGTTCAACAGGAAGATCTGAAAAGTGTTCAACTAAGAAATTCTCTCTTTGTTCCGATGGTAGAGCTGACATTTGCTCCCACTTTTCTCTCTCGATAGACATAACCGAGTCTCTGAGAATTTTCTCATGTTGTTCTTGAGGTAGATCAGAAAGAACATTAAACCTAAATATAGCAAAAATAATGCATTAAAATTTTAATTCTAAAAATGCACATTCTTGTACAATGTAAATTACCTTCTATTATTAGGAAAACAATCAACATCATTAGGAATGGGAGAACAAGCCAAATGCGGTGGAATTTCAGAATCAATGGGGAAGCCATCAGATCCTTGTACTTCCTCAACAAAAAACGCTTCACCAGAATCACCAAGTTTCATATGAATTTGCCTTGGCTCTGAGTTTATTTCAATATCAACCTATTACATAAAATACTATTAGCGACATCAAGCTCACAGTCCAATTAATACAATTATACATCAATGAGCATACTAATAATGCATTTATCATTTCAGTTTCAAAATAATTAATTTAAAAAACTAATATTTTACTTCTATATTCAAGTAGTTACAAAGCTGACAAAAGCAAAAATAAATAAATGCATCTTTCACTATTTACACACTTAAACTTTAGTAAATAAACGAATTTAAAGATGTGTAGTTTCTCAAGTATTGAATGCATATAGAATTTTAATCAAATTAAAAGCATTATCAAATATCAAACAAAGTACAAATATTATCAAAGTAGTTATCAGCGTAAATATGCATGACATTGAAAGCATATAGACTACTGATCAATAATGATTTGAAAATCTTTGCATATATATATAAGGAAAATCAGCAGTGACTAACCACTTTCTCTCTGGAACGTAATACACCAAGTTTTCCAAAACGCACGTGAAAAGGTGAACAGGTAAAGGAACCATCGGGTTGTTGAACAACGACAACGTCGATTGCTCCAGTAAGAGTAGCTGCATTGATCTCATTGTAAAAATCACGAAAATTACTAATAAATTTGCCAATATAATTCATGCTGTACATCTTGAACCGATCCTACCCCCCCAAACTTGAATCCTTGGGCCTCTTTGACCCAAAGAACGGTTAGGTGTGATGTCACTCAAGGCCACACACAAATACAGACAATTGGTTTGTAGTGCAGGTGACTATAGCTGTCCTATTCTACCCACCTGCTTTTAAAACAAAACGAATAGCATTAATTATTAGGAATGTAAACTATACTAAATGAAACTATCTAACTTTATTGGTTGCCAAAGTAAAAGAAAAAACTGTCAGTAATTACTAACGTGACAAATAGTGCAGTATAAGTAGTAAAATGGAAAAGTAGTCCCTTTAAATTTTATTGATTCTTATATATATATATACACCTCCCACCACTAGGTATATAACGAAACTTACGAATCATTCGAACGACGTTAAAAATGCGATGTTAAATTTTCGCAAAAGTGCGAGGGATGAATCATCCTAAGATATCTTACTCGCGACACTGTAATTACGCTAATTTCGTTTATCTATATATTTTGTGTAAAGTTCCTCTTGGATAACGAGGTTATAAAATGATGCCTTCAGGGGAGAACGAGTGGATAAAGAGGAAAAAAAAAAGGAAACTACACGTAATATGTATACACTTATTAAATACAACAACCGACAAAATTCGTAAGATGGAAGGGGGCAACCTCCTTCCAAAGGAGAGAGCCTTGACTTCCCCTCCGAAATCGACGGAGGAAAATCGCGCGTCCGATCGATCCAACAGCTACGGAACGACTACTAGTAGTCTACTAGCGTACGCTCATTCTCTCTCCTTCTCTCTGCGCTCGGTGCGCGCTTCGGGGCCGGTATTATGTCGCGAGCTTGAAAATCGTCACCCCGCGCGCAACATTATTTTTTTATTTCGATGTGCGGATTTTATACATGTACTTATTGTATCAATAAACACACATAAGTATAAGTGAATTATGCGTTTCGTTTTTTCAAACGCTTCTCTAAAAACATATACCTATAAATCTGACATTCGATAACATATATATTGATTAAAAAAAGCATATAGGTATATTCTCTACGATTACTCAAAGATAAAAACTGTTGCATAATGCGTGCACTTTATAAATCAATAGTCGTTATCCAAACAATATGCACGTGTATTAAAGTACATACAAGTATGGGTTGGTAAAAATAAAATGAGATTCACGCCTCTACCCTAAAATCTTATTGATTCTCGTTTGGAGCTTATTTTAAAATTATAAGTACATATAATCGATTAAAAATTTAAATAAAGAATATATATAAATGTATATGTATATAAATATAACACGCATTTTTTTTTTTTTTTTTTTTTTTTTTTTTTATGTTATTTAACGTCGCTCTATTTATGCTGCCAGGGCTAATCAGCGACGGAGGTGAACGGTGTGTCTGTAAACAAAGCACATGTAGTTGAAACAGTGGTGCTTGTGTCTATCGGAAGATATCATCGGTCACTGTAATTAGTCTAATAATTACAGTTTCCTGTCCTCCCGATGGAACCACCGCGATCCTCTTTACATCTTCGCGTCCCTAACGTTCCCTATAGTTCAGACGCTCGTGCCTCTTATGCACTGAAAAATGCACGAAACGCACGTGCACCCGAACTGGCGTCACATTATAGTGACACGCCGAGCCACTGAGAGTATATAACACGCATTTATTATACATATGTAGCGTTATCTATAATACACACCTACGTGATTGTATTATAATATTAAATGACTGTTAATTTAATTATTTATAGAAAGGAAAGGTAGTTGTACCGGTATAGATATAATTAAACGTATTACTTATCTACCTTCGATGTCAGTCATCGTATTTAAAACGTTAGCGTGCACGTAGAGAATTTATTATTAAAAATAACGATAAAGAAAATGATATTTTTTTAATTTTAATATAAAATAGATATTTATAAAAAATATATTTATACAAAAAATTTAATAGATAAAAGAACAATGATTTTCGTTTTATAATTTTTGAAATTTTGCGTAAAAAGTTGAATTGCAACGGTAAGTGAACTATATAGACCGGTTAAATAAAAATGAACAACAATAGTATAAATGTATAACAATGTGGATGTATATAGGTATACGCGAGTATATAACTAAATTCAATTGACGTGTGCCACCGCATAAAAGTTGCGCATATATATAGACCGTGCACGATATGTCAAAGGCTCGTGGTTAACTCGTGACGTCACGCGTGCAGTAACATCTGCCAAAGTAGTATAGATATACCTATATAAGAAGGAAAAAAAAAAGTGAAGACACTTCCGGTATTTTAAATAAATGTTTTTCTCCATGCAAGGAAAGCCGTTTAAGGTGTATGCTGCCTTGCGAATTGTAATAACAGTTTTTTTGTCGTGCGGTAAGTATCTTATATATAGTTATTCGACGCGTTTGAATTTTCTATATAAGAGCCAATGTATATACAAAAACACGTGCAAATAATATATCAGATCCTCGACATCTACATATTTTATTGACGAGGATAGTTCATGTTATGTTCGTTGATAAATTTTTACACGATGGTACATAAAAATAAATTAATTTATATTACGTAATATATACATATATTGCATTTGTGCGACGCATGTATATATAGCGACAAGCGAGAAAGCAGCGATGAGAAACGTTTTTTCAGATTATATTAATAGATTATCTTATATAAACGAAAAATAAATTTATGAATGAACTTTATGTAATCTGCGTTGGAAATGTCATAAAAAATTATTAATTTTATTATTCGAAATGTGAAGCTATTGATTAAATATAATACGACTCGATGAGTTGAAAAAACGTTTAGAATAGATTTAAACAATTATATTTTAACTGCACAATTCGTATATGTGTATTGTTTTTTATCTGCTCAAGAATATACCACGTACATATATAGATTAAGCAATATATCGTGAAACTTTATTTTTTCGTGGTTTCAAAAAGTTTGATTGTGTATATAATCTTCAACTCGTACGATTGATAAAAAAGAAAATAAACGATAAGAGCCAAAAGAAAAATATCGTAAAATGTTAAGTGATTCTTTATTTTTTTCCAAATCTAATAAGCATGACGAACGTTTGAAAATATTGAAATATTTAGTATAGTAAAATGTGAAAACAATATTTCGTTATTAATAGGACCCGTATAACTCATACATTTGTTCTTAACATTATTTTGAAAAGTTTCCAAAAAAGCGTTTTGTTGAATGAAAGGCGCATACATATATATATTAGGACATATAGATCCACGCGTAAACAAATAAATTTGTAAACAAATATCGCGGTGATATAACTAAAATACTTATTACCATTGAAAACAAAATGATTCACTTATATGAATAATTAGGTATTTTAAGTAGACTCGCAATTAAAAAGCCACTCGATCGTATATGTTTTTATGCAAAATTTAAGTCGTATATACTTGCAATTTGCTTAATCATAATCGCAAGAAAGAGAAAGGGTGTGTAATCAAGGTATATTTGTTTTAAGCGTAGTTTAGGCGCAAACAAGTAGTACGTTCTATTGCACGAGAGAACGCACATGCTTTTCTGATGGACAATAACAATATCGTTGCGGGGTGTCTATTTGGCACGGTTGTTACCGCCAAGTAAATAAGTGACGAGGAAAAAAGATATACCGACACAACGCATCGAGCACTTGTTTATCGCTTGATAGAAATTGCGTGCTTTTATCTCCTTTTTTTCTTAAACTATGTCTTTTTATGATATCTATAAGCACTGCCGATTCGTAGTTATACTTGTGTCATGGGCTATATACTAAATTTACTATAATTTTTAAGTTTAAAATACTTTTACGAAAACTTTTTTACGAAAAGTTTTTTAAGCCAACAAAATATGCTTATCTTTTCATTTTAAATATATTAATACTTATATAGATAACTCTTGCTCAAAGATTTTTTTATTAATCTACGGGGAGAGAAGAGTTTCAGTAAATTTAAAACCCAAAAAATTACTCAACTTTTTGTCACTTTGTTACTGAAATTTCCACCAATTTTTAATGGAACTTTTGATAGTCCGTTAAATCTACTAAAATTTTCTCTCCGTGTAGCATTTAAAAAGACAAACTCTTTTACAAACCATTATTTAAAAAAAAAAAAGAAAAATTATGATATATCTTACAAAATATGCGTATAAAATAAATTTCTCGAATGTAAAATTTAGAAGTCAACACAAAAAGAAAATCTCACCAAAATTTTTAAGGAGAAATTGAAGGAAATTTCTTAATGACGTTGTAAAATACATAAAGAAACAAAGAAAAAATACATAAGCGTCACTTACATCATTTGATGGGTCTTTAAAAAAACCTCGCAAAATTTTTAACGACCGTAGACGGAAAAATGTTTAAAGTTTCGGTAAATTTGGTATATAGGACGTACTAACCATTGTGGTATAAGGCAAAAATCAATTTAAATATTCAATCTCTTTGATGCAATTACATTTGAAGAGAAAAAATATTATGAATTTTCGTTAAAAAAATGCATTTACACGATGATTATGCAAATTTTTGATTCCGCACGTTAATGCATACATACATTATATACATACATAGCTTTCAATCAGAATCTCTGCAGCGCTCTAACGCGTATAGTTATTAAAAGGATAGGATCCAAGATAAATATTATTTGTCTGTATATAATAAAATAGGATATTATGCACGAATTTTTCGATCAATATAGGAAAATTTATAACGCGGAAACGATCGAGCGTGAAAATTCATTTGCAATAACACCGCGCGGGCACAAAGAGATACATGGTATGTATGTATAGTGATATATAGGTGTACACGATGAAAAGAAAAAGTAGGAAAGTAAAAGTGCACACGAAGCAAGGCTTCGTATAATAGCTGAAAAAGATTTAAAGAATCCCTGCCTACTGCCACGATGGGAAAGCCTAAATTGGATAAAGTGAGTATTAAAGAAAGAAAAGGAAAACTATGAAACTATTATATATGTGCGCGAGTATTTTACATTTTAAAAAACAACCACCGCGAAGAAAGGAAACGTAACGAGGGGAAAGTGTAATATAAAAATGTAAATTTACAACTACATTTTTTAAACGTTTAAAATTATATATATATAGGTGTACACGATGAAAAGAAAAAGTAGGAAAGTAAAAGTGCACACGAAGCAAGGCTTCGTATAATAGCTGAAAAAGATTTAAAGAATCCCTGCCTACTGCCACGATGGGAAAGCCTAAATTGGATAAAGTGAGTATTAAAGAAAGAAAAGGAAAACTATGAAACTATTATATATGTGCGCGAGTATTTTACATTTTAAAAAACAACCACCGCGAAGAAAGGAAACGTAACGAGGGGAAAGTGTAATATAAAAATGTAAATTTACAACTACATCAAGATATATTTATATAAATAGGATATTATCATCTATGTACGCATACACGTATAGCTTTATGTAATTCGCAATAATAAATCTCGTAAGTGCGCGCACTTTTCACAACAATGATATTTGTAAATTTAATTTAATAATAGATAAACTTCCCGCATACATCGTAATATACATATACATCATTGATAAGATTAACATTGACACATTGCAAAATTATGGAAAGGTATACACATATATATGCACGAATTTTTCGATCAATATAGGAAAATTTATAACGCGGAAACGATCGAGCGTGAAAATTCATTTGCAATAACACCGCGCGGGCACAAAGAGATACATGGTATGTATGTATATATATATAGGTGTACACGATGAAAAGAAAAAGTAGGAAAGTAAAAGTGCACACGAAGCAAGGCTTCGTATAATAGCTGAAAAAGATTTAAAGAATCCCTGCCTACTGCCACGATGGGAAAGCCTAAATTGGATAAAGTGAGTATTAAAGAAAGAAAAGGAAAACTATGAAACTATTATATATGTGCGCGAGTATTTTACATTTTAAAAAACAACCACCGCGAAGAAAGGAAACGTAACGAGGGGAAAGTGTAATATAAAAATGTAAATTTACAACTACATTTTTTAAACGTTTAAAATTATATTATATATATAGGTATATATGTTTCATAATTTACGAGACAAATAAATTTGTTAATACAGTTTATTTTTTAATTAACCAAAGAAAAGCCATTGACGTGTAGGCTTGAACTCGCGGACATATAATCGAATAATCCGAGCACTTAATCATTTTCACGAGAGGATCTATCAAGTTTCTACAATAACATTCGAGAGTGACATATAGCGAGCAATTTAAACGCGACCTTGCGGCGAATAGATCGTGTACCTTTCGTTAATAGTTACAGTGATATGTCACTACATGCCAATGTACAACAAATGCAATTTTCTTTATAACTTCCGCGTGTATATATATGTATATATTGTTTCGTACTTTCGTTCGAGTCAATATACCCAACGCAGACATCAGATGACTCACATTTCGTAAAGTATATATCTTATCTCGAAGTTTGCATTAAAATTCATTAGCGATGTAAAACAAAATATTTCATTTTTACGGGAAAACTATATATCAATTACTGTATACATATATGCATTTGGAATACGTTGTAAGAAGACTATTTTTAGAAATGTAATGATATATCGATCAAAACCGCACGTATTTTTTACAATTTAAAAATTAAATGTTACAGTTAGTTGAAATTTCATTTAAATACAATAATATATGTTTATAAGAATGCCGATTTATCTGGAAAAGTGAATAATTTTCTCTTGTAATATTTAATAATCGGTATATATGAATAATAAAAATGTGGATTCTCCCAATCGAATTTCCTGTTTACTCACTATAAAACGTAAATGTATATGTGTGACCTCACGTGTATATTAAAAAATATATATTATAACTCGTACAGTATTGTAAAAAATTTTCGGTTTATTTGCCGATTATTCATGCAGAAAACCAACTGAAATTAAAACTATTCTCAATTATTAATAAAACGATTGTTAATAAATACAGTCATATACCGATTTCTAATCGATGAAATTTTGAATCACCATCGTTTGGTCATGCATATAGGTGTGTATATATATAATGAAATGTCAGAATGACTTGTCGAAAATGCACTATGCACGCGATTTACTTGTACACACACAGACCCACGTAAATACATACATATAAAGATACATGTTTACTTCGATACTAAATAAATCGACGCATTTACACTTACATATATATATAAAACGCACAAAAACTATCACCGTCGGAGAAAAAGTCCAAACGCAAAAGCTTTAATTGCGCTTATACACAATTTGATACCTTTTTTTCTATAATGCGTAATCAGTGTCAGACTTTGGACTTTGTATATAACGAGTCTAAACGGACAATACGAATTTTTGCGTTGTCTGATTTCCTTGTATTAATTTGTAGAAGATAATAATCGGACCGTTCGTCACGATAAACGATAAAATTTTTAATCGTAATACATAACGCAGTAACCAAAATATATATTTAATGTAAATATATCCATATTTTTATTTTGTAATTTTATCAATCAGAAGGCAGTGTTATGACTGTAGAAAAAATTAGATATCGCGAACGTTAAAAACAATTTTTTCTTTCTGAAACTATATGTATATGTATATATACGTGATGTGTATTGAAATCTAATATTGAAACCACTTTCTTGCGATAAGCCTATACTAATAAAATTCAGAACGAACAAAATTTTTGCTTTAACATTTGCGTAATTATTCGCTCTTCAAAAGCGATTAGTTCGGTTCTTGCAAAGCAAGATAATTTAAAATGTCGAATTTTTGAAGAAATCCTAAAAAATGTGAATTAAATAATGCACAATTTATTTTAATTACATCTTCATTATTGTTCTAATTCGCATTTGTGGTTTGTTCAATTAATAAGAAAGTTTATAATCGCATATAAAACGCTTATGAGAATCGAGCGAGAGAAACGTGGTTGAAATCGAATGCAAATTGTAAATAGGACATTTGTTTAACTCATTTATAAATCAAACAATGTGCATTATTGATATACTTGATAGATAAAACAGATGGTTTACAAAAAACGATTATTCCTAAAGGAAACATTTAATCAAAATAAATAAAAACTATAATAACCGTATTGGTGTGGAAAGAAAAAGGAAGCACGTGTCAACTGACATTAAGATTAAATTCATTACGTCTTTAATAGTTTCACTTGAAAACGTCACGTCAGTTTAAATTCAAAATAAATAATAACTGCATGAAGCAATTTTCCACGATATAAAATTAACGAAAGAAAAAAAAAGCCGCGAGCTATACGGTTATTCATTATTTTTCAAACCCTCGTAAAAAACGTGTCAACCGCACTCGTACTCTTTTCCATTAAATTTTTCAAGTCGTTTTGTACAATATACATATAGGTATAGTTGTCAAAACCAATCGCAAGTACACCGTACGTATTTAAAGAAATCACGGAAACTTTCCTTGTGTTATTTTTATGTATAGGCCTTCTTTTATAAACGATACGTGCGACGGGCTCTAACAATTGTACTATAAATAAATTTTATTTTTTGTAACTTTGTCAATCTTACCTACAATGAAGAAAAAAAAATTGTATTGACTAGATGAATCAGATGCACAAAATGAAAAATCACACGCGAACTTTCGCCACTGTGTACGCGCGTCTCTCGTATTAATGCCACCAGTCGTCCGCGTAATCCACTCATGTACTGAGCTCGACGCGTTATTCGAGCGCTTTGCTCTTTTCGATGTTCAAGGTCCCCCCTCCGATGTCTTTGGCACTACGCGAGACGATTGCAATTTGCGGATATAGGTGAATCAAACAATTTGTTGGTGCAATTTTGATTCTTTTTTCTTTTTCTTTTTCATACCATTTTTTTTTATACATATACATATATACGTATATTCGAATTTATATACATATACGTACGTACATACATACATATATATATGCAGTTGTTGGTCGTGATGCGAACAACTTGTATACGAATCGATGTTGCATAATTTCGGTGAGTAGTTGATTATATATATGGAAGGATAATTATGCATTTACGTGAGCGCAAACATTCGATATATAATGTACTTTGAGTATTTAGATATATTGGAAAATTTATTATACTTCTTCTTTTACTTCAGAAAAATTTTTGTTGCACATGGGAAATTAACGAAATTGTAACGTAAAATTATAAACATTCGATTTTATGTAAGATTATTTATTTTAATGTATAACACTAAATCAAATGTTTCTGCAATTATTCGTAAACAGAATTCGCTTATGTTCACCGCGTGATTTATTACTTTGCATTTTGACTCCTTTTTATTTCAATTACATCATTTTCACTTGTATAACGCATCACTTTGAAAAATTACATTCTTCATTATGCTATATACCTTTCTTTTTTTCGTCCGCGTGCAAGAAAATTTAACGTTACATTTTGTTTACGTTAATATATTTGTCTCGATCGCTATTTATTTATTAATTTCTAGACCACGTTGGCATCCAATTATTATATAATATTAAATTGTAAATCAATAGATTTTCAAATTAAAGAAAAAATATTTTTGGCAACACGATCGGACGACTAAATTTAATTGCCAAAAGGAAATGCAAGCAAATAAATACATTTTGGGTAACGGTGTATATATGTACATTTGCAAATATGGAAATACATATATATAGATTAGATCAGATGTTTTAATGTATGGAATCAGTAAAAACTACTTGAATAGAGTGTAGCTAAATTTTTAGACCTAATTTCAATTAGTACCAGAGCTGTAGCCAATCAAAAATCGAATTTTTTAAAAAAATGACTTTATGGCCATTTTTATCACTTAATAACTCAAAATCTAACAATTTTTCTTATATACATTAAATTTGAAAAAGTTTATAAATTTCAAGAAGGAATCTGTGAAATATTTTATTTACATTAGTTTAACACATTGAATATAGTTATAATTAATAAAAACCTTTATAGTAAAAAAAGGGTTGTACGATCAAAAATATTTTATCCATCCAAGAATCTAATTCATCGTTGATTAATTACCTTCAAAATGGTGCAAAGTTTGAGTGCGGCAGAGCATTTCAGACAAAGTTATGGTGATTTAGGCAAATTTCTTAAAAAAGAGAGCGAATGCATTTTTATGAAAAAAACAGAGTAACCGTATACTTGCATTCAAACAACATGGCACTAATATTCTTCAATAATACTAAAATATACTATTTAATGTTAGTTACTGATACTTTTCAATCTCTAAGCTGCTTACAAACACAAAGCAGTAGGTGTAAGCAGTTTATACCTGTTATATAATTGAATAAATACCTGAAACTTATTAAAATTCCAATAAATCCAATTACATAACAGGTATAACTGCTTACACCTACTGCTTTGTGTTTGTAAGCAGCTTAGAGATTGAAAAGTATCAGTAACTAACATTAAATAGTATATTTTAGTATTATTGAAGAATATTAGTGCCATGTTGTTTGAATGCAAGTATACGGTTACTCTGTTTTTTTCATAAAATGCATTCGCTCTCTTTTTTAAGAATTTGCCTAAAATCACCATAACTTTGTCTGAAATGCTCTGCCGCACTCAAACTTTGCACCATTTTGAAGGTAATTAATCATCGATGAATTAGATTCTTGGATGGATAAAATATTTTTGATCGTACAACCCTTTATTTACTATAAAGGATTTTATTAATTATAACTATATTCAATGTGTTAAACTAATGTAAATAAAATATTTCAACAGATTCTTCTTGAAATTTATAAACTTTTTCAAATTTAATGTATAAGAAAAAATTGTTAGATTTTGAGTTATTAAGTGATAAAATGGCCATTAAGTCATTTTTTTAAAAAAATTCGATTTTTGATTGGCTACAGCTCTGGTACTAATTGAAATTTAGGTCTAAAAATTTAGCTACACTCTATTCAAGTAGTTTTTTACTGATTCCATACATTAAAACAAAATTCTATTTTTTAAATGGATCACTTCTCATGGAATCTCCCATATATATTTATATATATATATTAGATGCCGATAAATTAAATCGAGTTACGTTAATTATATACCGTTAAGTCAATTTACGAGTCGATCCGATTAAAATTGGTATTTCGTCCTTAGCAATTATAGTTTTAAAAATGTTATAAAATTATCTTGTACATACGTTCGCACACAACAATAACTATAAATAGGTAATATATAAGGTTTTGTTGTAGATTAAAGAGACGCTTGGTGAGATTAGAGTAATTACATAAACGTTTTTTATTTAAATCCGGAAATACGAGACCGCTGGTGCGTTAAAGTTTTATACACTTTGTATTACAAAGAGCTGATGCATGAAAATGAAAATATGTAAACAAATAGTGTATTGTAATGAACAACGCGTTTTGTTTTACACACACACACACACACACTATATGTTTATTTCTTTTTAAAACGTTATTTGTTATATCTATTAAAATATAAATGTATATACATCGCGTACAATGAAATCCTAACGGAGCACCTGTTCTATTCGACGTATAAAATACATTTTTCATTGCATCCACCAGTATCGTACAAATAGATGTTGTCACAAAAAAGATATCGAATTATTATCATGTAAAAATATTTGTTTGCGTATATATCGATACGCACGATCGTACGACGTGGACTATATATTTATATAAATGTTTGTCAAAAGTTAATCACGGGAAAAATGACAAAATATTCATACATTTCCGTGCGTAAAACAATTAATTACATTGTCTCGACTAATTTTGCAAATCAATTTTATAAAAAAAAGAAAATTTGATACTCTTCACAAGTACACTTTAGATATCTGTTGTAAGCACGCGCGTTTGAAAAAGAAAAAACCGGGTCATCTAACTTAAACGAAAGAACAAAAAAGCACAAAATGATATGTATACAGTAAACCACCTCGTTATAAATAGCATTCAGTTATATATCAGATTGCATTAAAAAGTGTATATCTGTATAACTCACCAGAGTCGAGATTCGTTGGTTTTTTTTTCTTTACAGATGAAAATCGCGCTTTGTCGAATTAAGTATTTTGGTGCGTCGGCATATAGTTGGTTACTAACGCAGTAAACGGCTCTCGCAGCGTATAATGGAAAAAGAGGCTCGTACGAGCGAAAGTCGCATTCGGCTTTTCTGATTCGTCCGTTCCATGGGTAAGACGTGATCGCGCGATCTCCCGCTCTTTCCTCTTTTATCGTGTATTCTGTCATACGCGCGCGTACTGCTCTCCGCGTGTTTTTTTAGTTTTTTGGCAAGTGAAGAGGGGACCTTTACGTTGATTATACGTTTTTATAATACGTACATATATTTCTCTTGTGATTTCCTATTATTATTATTATACAGTATATTGTTCACTCTTTATATATAGGGGATTGTTGTAATGTTGCCTTTTCAGAAGTAAATTAATAAACATAAATAAATTACGACTTATTAAGTGATAAAATGGCCATTAAGTCATTTTTTTAAAAAAATTCGATTTTTGATTGGCTACAGCTCTGGTACTAATTGAATTTAGGTCTAAAAATTTAGCTACACTCTATTCAAGTAGTTTTTTACTGATTCCATACATTAAAACAAAATTCTATTTTTTAAATGGATCACTTCTCATGGAATCTCCCATATATATTTATATATATATATTAGATGCCGAAATTAAATCGAGTTACGTTAATTATACCGTTAAGTCAATTTACGAGTCGATCCGATTAAAATTGGTATTTCGTCCTTAGCAATTATAGTTTTAAAAATGTTATAAAATTATCTTGTACATACGTTCGCACACAACAATAACTATAAATAGGTAATATATAAGGTTTTGTTGTAGATTAAAGAGACGCTTGGTGAGATTAGAGTAATTACATAAACGTTTTTTATTTAAATCCGGAAATACGAGACCGCTGGTGCGTTAAAGTTTTATACACTTTGTATTACAAAGAGCTGATGCATGAAAATGAAAATATGTAAACAAATAGTGTATTGTAATGAACAACGCGTTTTGTTTTACACACACACACACACACACACATATATATGTTTATTTCTTTTTAAAACGTTATTTGTTATATTCTATTAAAATATAAATGTATATACATCGCGTACAATGAAATCCTAACGGAGCACCTGTTCTATTCGACGTATAAAATACATTTTTCATTGCATCCACCAGTATCGTACAAATAGATGTTGTCACAAAAAAGATATCGAATTATTATCATGTAAAAATATTTTGTTTGCGTATATATCGATACGCACGATCGTACGACGTGGACTATATATATATAAATGTTTGTCAAAAGTTAATCACGGGAAAAATGACAAAATATTCATACATTTCCGTGCGTAAAACAATTAATTACATTGTTTTGACTAATTTTGCAATCAATTTTATAAAAAAAAAGAAAATTTGATACTCTTCACAAGTACACTTTAGATATATCTGTTGTAAGCACGCGCGTTTGAAAAAGAAAAAACCGGGTCATCTAACTTAAACGAAAGAACAAAAAAGCACGAAATGATATGTATACAGTAAACCATCTCGTTATAAATAGCATTCAGTTATATATCAGATTGCATTAAAAAGTGTATATCTATGTAACTCACCAGAGTCGAGATTCGTTGGTTTTTTTTTTCTTTACAGATGAAAATCGCGCTTTGTCGAATTAAGCATTTTGGTGCGTCGGCATATAGTTGGTTACTAACGCAGTAAACGGCTCTCGCAGCGTATAATGGAAAAAGAGGCTCGTACGAGCGAAAGTCGCATTCGGCTTTTCTGATTCGTCCGTTCCATGGGTAAGACGTGATCGCGCGATCTCCCGCTCTTTCCTCTTTTATCGTGTATTCTGTCATACGCGCGCGTACTGCTCTCCGCGTGTTTTTTTAGTTTTTTGGCAAGTGAAGAGGGGACCTTTACGTTGATTATACGTTTTTATAATACGTACATATATTTCCCTTGTGATTTCCTATTATTATTATTATACAGTACAATGTTCACTCTTTATATATAGGGGATTGTTGTAATGTAGCCTTTTCAGAGGTAAATTATTAAACATAAATAAATTACGACTTATAATGTGGGAATTATTTTTACAAAAATATATCTATGCGGATATCGTTCAATTATTTTATTGAATAGTCAAAAGTATATGAAATAATTTGAATAGTATTTTTATACTATGAAAAAATGTGTTTATAATTACTATATTACTCCGATAATATTTGTTATCAAATTACATTAAAAATTATTATAATTATTATAAAATTATTAAAATAATTCACTATAAAATAATAAATAGTAATCTTTTATACATTTTTTCAACGATAAAAATTTTTATTATTTAATTTTTAGTATATATGTATCAATCATTAATGTACGTACATTGTATTGTAAATTGGGGCCGACAGGCTTAACGTTATAAAATTATGTGAATAAAATTTCAATTAAAAATTGACCTGTTAGGTCGAAAATGTAAATTTCGGGGCAAACCCGGAATTTAAAGAAAAAGTGTAGACCGGAAAATTGTTTATAGGTTTATTTATTTGAATATGTCGGGAATTAACATTTTTTTATCTCTTTAAGATTTAGTACGTCATTTCACGATCACGCGATTCGATTTCGAAGGTCTGATTAGTCAGGTGAATTTTACGTATAATAGGTGTATATATAATTTAATTGATACCGAGCAGGTGCGTGTGTAAATATATGTATGCCATACAAGGGTGTACTAACCATTTTTTTAAGCAATTTAACATTATTTTAACATACTGTGTTGCATTGTAATTTAGCTTTTTTTCAAATATATTTGAAAAAATGGTGTACAATAAATGAGTATATTTAGTACACTGAGAAGAATGTCTATTATAACGTAAATATATGCTTGGATTATCATAATTCTTTTTATAATTTGTTGCAATAAACTTTAAAATGTATATAGTCACTTTAACACGATTATATAGTAAAATTACTACGAAAAATAAGGAAACTACGATAATCCGAGTATATATAATATATGTATATACACACGCTTATATTCACGTTACTATAACGAATAATTTTTAATACATTTTTCTGACATAGGACAGTGTCACACGTGCGGGAAAAGGATCTTTACCAAACTGTAGGATATGTTTTCCACTATAAAAATATGAAGAAAGCCAGAGCTACAGACTCTAACGCTCTATTTTACGATAGATACAAGCAAAAAACAAAATATTTCGCCAAAAATACTCTTAAATTTGAGTTATACACTGAGAAAAATTTTAGATTAAAAATTACTATAGTTTCTAGTAAAGAAGTCACAGACTGACAAACTGAGAAAAATTAGTGTGGTTTACAGTAAAAATTACTATAGATTATAATAAAATTTACTATAATTCTTGTAATATTTACTATAACTTTTCTATATTTTAATATAAACTATAGTAATTTTTCCCAGTTTGTCAGTATGTGACTTCTTCACTAGAAACTATAGTAATTTTTAATACAAAATTTCTGTCCGTGATATAAGTCTCAATCTGAAACTTGAAAAAGTTTAAATAAAAAAACTATATATTAAATTTGATTGCTTGTAACTCGGAAACCGGTAAAGATATACATTGAAACTTAAGTTTAAAGGAAAGCTGAGATCGAGTAGATATATTTTGAAAAAAAGAAGCTCAAATATCTGAATTTTGTCTAAAATTATGAGAGAAATAAAAGTTAGACGAAGTTTTGACTTAAAAAAATCATCAAATTGTAATGCTAAATTTTCTTTAAAATTTCGTCTTATTCTTATTTCTTTCATAACTATTGATCAAATTGAAGTATTTGAGCTTCTTTTTTTAAAATATATTTACTCGATCTCAGTTTGTTTCTGAACTCAGGTTTGAATCTATATAATCTTTACTCGTTTCCGAATTATAAGCAATTAAATTTAAGAATAATTTTGGCGAAATTTTTCGTTGTTTGCTTGTAACTATCGTAAAATTAAAGAGCGTTAGAGTGTGTAGCTCCGGCTTTCTTTATATTTTTATAGTAGAAAACATATTCTAGAGTTTGGTAAAGATTCGTTTCCCGCAGGTGTGACACTCTCCTAGTTAGTGTATTTATTATTATAAAATGTATGTGATAATTCTTATAACACAATTGTAGTAACAAAAATTAGTATGTATGCATTTTAATAATTACTATAAAATATAACATAAATTTAATCGTTCGCTATAGAGGGTTAAAGATAAATTACTACGAGTTTCGCGACTTATTTAAAGCATATTGGGAATGGTTCGTAAAACTCGTAATAATTTGTCTTTAAAAATAATAATTATATCAGTATATCCTTCTATGATACTACAAAATAGATATCTTTATCGTGTATCGTAACGTTATCTAAGGAATAAAGACTATTCATTTTCAATTATGTATTTTTAAGAAAATCTATATTAAAAGGATGCACGTTAATCCTAAAAAATGTATTATTCCTAAATTATCTTTGTTAAAAACAATTAACATTAATACCCAAGCATTCCGAATTTTCAGCAAGTTTTCAACGGGTTTATTTTACATGTTATCTTTCTAAAAAAATTGTGCTACTTATATTCTGACCAGCAAATTTATGTTATTTTAGAATCTAAGGTCAATTACGAACATGTATCAAAGAAAAAAGATAGGGTGGGGTCCGGTTTGTCGATGGCTCGTTAAAAATATATGCGATATTTTGAATTTTAAACATTAGACAAACTTTTTTGTTATTTCGAACCGAGAAAATAGAATGATCATCATTTCGAAAGTAATAAAAACGTCAGATATTTGGTATTAGGTGCTATATTTCGAATTCCAAATAGTAGATCAATAATTTTCTACATTATTGTCTGTTATCAAGGTGTTAAAATAGACAAATACTATAAAAGATATTTGTCTGCACTTTAAAGTTCGTATTTTCAGAACAAATATATAAAAACCGAGGAATGTATTACTTTCAAAATAACGATCTTCCTATTTCTCTTGGTTTTAAATAATAAAAATATAATTCCAATTTTTGAAATTCGAAATAATGCACACATTTTGAATGAGCCTTCGACAAATTGGACCTTACCCAAAAACATATAGTCGATATAAACATAAAAATGCAAAAATTTATAAATACTTATTTTTTTTATTTTACTTTTTTTTTAATTTTTTGAGCAATTAAAAATTGTCTTAAGAAATTGTAAAAAAAATTGAGGTGTTTTTATGATTAATTTTGAGACATTGTAAGTAGTTGGATAATTTTGGTTTAAGTTAATAGATTTCGAGATAAAAAAATGTAGATCATTATAGAATTTTTGCATTCTCGTCGTCATTTTGTAAAAAAAGTGAATTAATGTTTATAGAAAAATTCTTACTTAAACTTCAAATACTATCCTCACTTTTGATCATAATTATAAAATTAATTCTTTGCAATAGCATTGCAAAAGAAGAAATTAAAAAAATAATTGGAAAAATAATTTTGCATATTTTTTTAATTTTATATCTTTCTGCTTTATTCTTTAATATCTGATCACAATTTTGACCTTAGATTTTAAAAGAACATAGGATTTTACGTCGGAATATAGGCATCGCAATTTATTTATTCTTATAACGTGTGAAATAAACTCGTTGAAAATTTACTCAATATTCGAGATGCTTGGGCGGTCATGGGTTAACCTTTAGAGGACGAGAATTTTCTGGTTCAAAAAAGCTTCTTTTTCCAATAAAATTAATGTCTAAAAACATCGGAACACTTTTAACCTTTAGAGGAGGGGGATTTGGGTTTACTGTTTTCTCTCACTTTTCTATAGAAATCGAGTTTTTGTGATGTCTCACATCTCAAAACTAACACATGTAAAGGGTCGATCATGGGCATGGCCCGTATAGGGGCCATGGGGATGTCGAACCCAAAAAATGGTCATTTTGTACTTTTTTTTATAAACAAATGAATAAAGTTTTTAAAAAACGCCGAACATCAAGCCCTTAGGCATGTTTTAAATAATATACCCAAATTTTTCTAGATTTTTAAATCCATAATTTGATCACGATGTTTGGGTTGAAAGATGATGCCATTTTAGATCAATAATTACCGACCAAACATTGTTTATTCAATTATTGTTTAATAAATGCTTTTTCATTAAAAAATCAAAACGTCAAGCTCTTCCTTATGTTTTCAGCTATCCGTATGAATTTTTTCAGATTTTAATGCAATATTTTAGATACAATTTTTGGGTTGGAAGGCGCAGATTGCTGTAATTTAGGTTCGACATTCCGTTAAAGAAAACCAATAAAAATAATTTTAAGGAGATTTCGGACTCAAAAATGGTCATTCTTAATATTTTTTATAAACAAAAGAATTAATTTTTTAAAAAAATCCTGTCCCTCAGGCCCTGAGACATGTTTTCAACAATAAACCCAAATTTTTTCAGATTTCTAATTCGATATTTTAATTACGATGTTTTGGTTGAAAATTTATGCCTTTTTTGATTAATAAGTACTGACCCAAAATTGTTTATTCAATTATTATCAAAAATATTAGTTTTTCCTAAAAAATCGATCCATCAGACCCTTTATTCTTATGAATTTTTTCAGATTCTTAATTCAATATTATAGATATAATTGGTGGGTTAAAAGGTATAGATCCCTGCAGTTTGGGTCCGATATTTCCTTAATATCAGTATGTATACCTGCACTCATAATTCGTTCATACGTTTTGACTCTGAGAAGTTGCATTTAAAGTTTTACGTTACCACGAAAAATTGAAAGAAGAAGTTTCCAAGACAATCCTACAGGAAAGCTAATATAGATTAATCTTAAAGGTATGCCCTTTTTCCTTTTTTCTATTCAACAGGTGTTTTTTAATAATACGAAAGAATTTTTTTTTATGTATTCATGTTTATTTAGAAGCAAATATGAAGAACATAGGTTGAAATGAAAAAGAGAGCGTTTCTCGATTTAAGCCTCTTTTCCTTTGAGATCGTCATATATATTGAAAAAAAACCAATTATGGTTTTTTGTTTCATGGGTAAATGAGGATACATGTATATACTTATATAAAAAATATTTAATGAATTTTTTATAAGTTTCTTTTCAAAATAGAGATAAGTTTCACCATGAAATGTCATATTACGGGAACTATTAGCCAAATAATGGTAATATATGCCTATATTGAAATATTCACTTATACAAATATTTATTTACAAAGAGACGAAATTTTAAGGAGAAATTATGCAGCATATACGAGGCAGTTACCAATGTTTATTCGACTACAATAATTTTCTAGATCACAAAGAATGTTAAATCTCTATAATTTCATATCTACAATTTGGACATAGCATTAGCGACGAACTCCCATGTTACAAAATTTAAAGTTTCGACCCACGTATTACTAAAGATTACAAGTTATCGTCTTACACATTAACCGATTGCACAATGCGGACTTTTTATCGGACGATCATCTCGTATACCTATATATGGTTACTAGAGAGTTGAATCGCATTTAAAGGTATGTATATATATATAACGAAATCTTGAAAAACAAAGTTGAATAAGTATCTACGCGGTATAGGAACAAGGTCAAGTGATAAGTCCGCGTGCGACGTACGTATACCGCATTCGAGTAAACATATTTCCCATATACCTATATGATCACCTATATATGTCTATAGATATATTTCTATCTTCTAGCGGTGGAGGCTCGTCTCTGTTTTTTTCGCGCCCGAGAGTTTGAGTGGGGAATCCCGGAGCGCGACGTGTGTGAATAGACCTGCCAACTGAACGTTCATGGCCGGTCGTCTTGTTGATCACGTTTGTTTTCACACGAATGTGTTTTCACATATTTTACGTGGCGTATATACATACATTTGTACTATTAGAGAAGATTCGAGGGATTTGAAATAGTATAATCGTTTACGGGTATATATCGATGAATTTTTACTGAAAATTTAAAAAAAAAATATATATAGGGATATTGCAATTACTTCTTTATATAGCATAAATCGATTGATTTTTAACCCTTTGATTTCTCACCGAGTGAGTCATCTTTATTACAATTATAAAAATATGCACTTTTCGTTAATCTTTATTTAAACGAATGCTTAGCAGACACTCGCAATATTATTCATTGTAACGTGTGTGTCAACGAACTTTGGTGATACAATATGTAAAATCTAATAAAAATTTATAGTACGTATTGTTTGGTAATCTTTTGTTTCTTGTTTGTATATCGAGATATATACGTGCAAAAAGGTTCGTAAAATTGTTGTTCCGCTATTTCTGTTTTCTTTTTTTCTTTTCGTATAAGGAAACAATCGACTATTCTTGCATTACGTATATATATACATTATTACACGGGCAAAAAAATAATTATATATTTTAATATTCTTATATATTGACTCACTTTTTTTATCAAACGATACTTGTAAAATATGTGCTGATACACACGTGACAATTAAAAGAATATACTTTTTTTTTAATTTTACGGTTAACGCACTCTCGATCTGGCAAGTCTTCCGTGGGTTCATAAACAGCTGATGTGTGTGGAACTAATATAGAACGTGAATTATTCATCATTTGGGAGGCTCGTCTCTTTTAGAAATTTTCGAGAACCTTAAGTAAATTTTTTTATAGTCGTATGAATATATCAAACGTTGACCCTGAAGTTCATCATCCGATTTCGATTTTTATTATATTGTCCAGGAAATCAGTCTCAAAAAGAGTAATTTTAAAAAAATTTTAAGTTGATATTCTATTATTGAAAGTTGTTGGAGATTGAGTCAAAATATTACGATAAGTATATGTGTATGTGGTGAATTATAAGTGATGGTGGGTCCATTGTTTAAATAATTTGACTGTGTACGAAAAACAAGTTTTTGCCTGTAATGTTTGAACCATTACTCGCATCGAAAAAAGTAAATAATACTTTATTTCTAGGCCTTAAATATATAGAAAGATAGCTGAGTTACGTTCCATTTTTTTATTGCTTTTCTTGCGAAACACAATAAACTGACAATATTAACCTTCTTTTATATCTTATATAATTTAATAATTATTTGCTGTTGAATACTTTTTCTATAGGAATTATTAAAGGTCTTTATAGGTTTCATAAGTGATATCAATATCTTTAAATATTTAATAGTTTGAACATTTTTAACTATTATGTAAGAAGTATTGATAGTATCTAGATATTAACTTTTTCCAAACGAGGTGTAGACTTCGAACACGTGATTTATTTTAGTATTTTACCATACTGACACTACAATATTTACCCAAAACTTTTAGATACTAAAGTCGACTTATTTTACTTCTATACATGGAAATATAATTTCTTAACCGCAATTTGTCTTAAAATGACGTTTTATTTAAGTTATCTTAACATTTAAAAATTCCTTGATAACCATTTTAAATCGCATCTATACATAGATGATTTATTCACTACAACCTTCTTGCAAATTTTATGCTAAAACTGATTGCTGTACAATATTCTGGAGATGAGAAAAAAATTTTTTTTTGTGCATCAATGTAACATTGTTAATTTTAACAGCTGAAATTTACATGTGCCGTGGATAAAGCGTTAAATTATTGTATCTGTTAATAAAAAAGTATTAATAAACTCCAGTGTTTCAATTTATTTATATGAACAAAAGTGGCTGTGTCATTTTTTAGGGCTGACACAAGCAAAAGAGTGGCGGATGCATATTTGAAAAAACGAAAAATGTTGTAATATTTCAAGATCTAATGATTCGATGATGATGATTATTTTTTTAAATATAAGACAGTATAAGAAAAATAATATTGAGTGGTTTAATTTTGAAATAAAAACATTTTTTAAGTGAAAATTTAAAGCAACATATGATGGTTTTAATGTTTGTAACAATGACAATAAAACTTATTTTTTATTATAAATTATATTAAATCAGTAGATTCTAAAATGATTAAATTATCCGATACTATCGTCTTCAAGTTTTTAATAAAGTGGGATGTCGGACCCAAGTTACAGGGATCTATACTTTGCAATATAAGAATTATGTTGGAAATATTGAATATAAAATCTGAACAAAATTCATATTGATAGTTTAAAACAAAAGCAAGGGCATGACTTTTTATTTGTAAGAAAAAATTATTTTTTTCGGTAATTATTTGTCTAAAAAGGCATGAATTTTCAACGCAACAATCAGAATTAAATTACAGATTTAAAAATCTAAAAAAATTTGAGTATACTGTTAACAAAACATGCTAGCATTCAGATTTTTTTTTAATCTATTCTTTTGTTTATAAAAAAATATTAAAAATGATCATTTTCTGAGTCCGACGTTCCCTTAAAAATAATCATGTGTTCTAAATGTTTAGGAAATATACTTAATGCTTTTTATGTATCATCCTTTACCAATAATTTTTAAAATAAGTATTAGGTGTCATCGAAAGTAATTTAATATTGTGTAAAAGTAAGTAATTTTTCGAAAAGTCAAAACTGTTTTTGTTCGAAATTCAGCACATTAGGCAATTGATAGGAGGAAGGACGATGAACTTTTAGAATTCGATGAATAAATTACAACTTTTAATGCAATAGAGAGGATAAAAATTGAGTAAATATGTATACATATACGTATATTAATATATTTGACGTGGTAATGCAACGTTCGTTATATACATAAACTTAAGTGTTTAATCAACGGAAAAAGAAAATTTTGTCCATTTGTCTCGTTAAAATTATATGTTTTCAACGCGTAAGTCTTATAAACATCCTCTTTTTAAATGAATAATACCATTCGATATGCAACAAAATTATATGTACCTACAGTTGTTAAGTACGAGGCCCTTGCTCAATATTACCGACAGAAGATTTAAACTAATTGTACATTATGTATAATACAAGAGACGATAGAAAATCAGAATCAATCAATTAAAAAATTACAAATAATATTTAACATTCTGATGATGAGATTTGCAGTAACTTTTATCGCATAACCCATTTTTGGCAACAAAAATTATGCAAAGAAACAATTTTTTATAATATTATTAAACCATAATAAATTGTACTTTATTATTGTTTAAAGCAATTTGTAAATTATTGTATAAGCAAATTAAATCTTAGATATGTTTTATAATATTATTAAACCATAATAAATTGTACTTTATTATTGTTTAAAGCAATTTGTAAATTATTGTATAAGCAAATTAAATCTTAGATATATCTTATCCTCACTTTTAATCATTGCGGTTTAGACTTTCGCATAATGGGTTAATATAAAAAAATACTTCTTGCAGTGTGCATATTTACCATGCAGTGGTTCATCTAAGTCGCGCCATCTATGAGTGTATTGGCTTACTAACTCGTGCGCAATAATCATAACAGCAAATAAGGTTTATAGAATCAATTGAATGAGCGTATATAATAAAATAAACTGAAACTTGAAAAGAAATTATTTATGCAGAATATTTTTTACAGACTTTTACAATTTTTCAAAAGAACAATGAATGCCCAATTGATTATGTACACATATTAGTTGCAAATGTAAACAAAAAAAAGCGACATTAATTCGGTGCACAAATAATTTAAAATTATTTATATTTAACTTATGATCATTACTGAGGAATATTTAAATCGTACTTTCATTCCGAAATTCATATGTATATATGTTTGATTCTCTGTAAGATCAGCCAGCCAAAATATTTATTTCCCCAAAACTACTGTACATGTACTATAAAGTGTTTCCAGTATATCTGGATTTTTTCAGATTTTTATATTACTCTATGCCAAAGTGGTGGATACTGAAAAAAAGGGTAGTCATTTTTACACTTTTTGGCTATATTCATTAATTTATAGATTGTCAGGGAACCATTTTTCACGAAACACATAAACATACTTTTGTTGTAAAATTCTCTGATCTTGTCACTAAAAATACTTCGAAAGTCATATATATATGCTATATAGCATGTACTATTAGTACCCGTAAGTTATTTAATCCTTGAAATGAGGATTTGAGAGGGTTCGATCATCGATGTACAGATCAAAAAATTTCTAGAGATACCTTTTTTAGATCAAAAATACCTGTGAAAATCTTGTTGCATCACAAGGATAAGCCTCTGCGCTAAAAATAATTTTAACAGTCTATAATGTTAAAAAATGATCGAAATATCACTATATGCTTAACAAAAATATGTTTATATGTACAATGCTCACTACAATAAGATATATAGAGGTTGTTTACATTAAAAGAAAAATATTTTTACAATAAACAGTTGATATTGCATGGGTATTCCTTACTAGAAACATGTATTTTTCTAATAATAATATATTAAAATGTAGTATTCCTATAATACATAATTAACAATTCATTGCTCTTAAAGAGACTTATATGACAGAACATAGTAAATAAATTTTATATACTTCCAAAGTCCAATAATTTTTAAAGCCCCTAGTATACTGTTATTAATTATGTAATTATTATACTTATATTTTGATAGAAATAATTTACTTGAGAAACAAGTGATAAAATTATCTAAGCTTTTTTTGCTTATGCATGAGATGTATTAGTTTATATATTCATGTACGATGCATGACACATTTTTTCATCGCACTTACAGAAAATTAACACTACGATTTACAAAATACCACAGACATTTATTTTGTGTAAATATACATTAGATAGAACTTCATTTTAATAAGTTATAAGAAAGATACATGTTTCTAGTAAGGAATACCCATGCAATATTAAATTTTTATTGTAAAAACATCTTTCTTTTTCATGTAAACTGCCTCTGTAAAATTTTTTGGTAGTGAGCCTTGTACATATAAACATATTTTTACTAGGCATATAGTGATTTTTCAATAATATTTTAACATTAGAGACTGGTGCTGAAATTATTTTTAGCGCAGAGGCTTATCCTTGTGATGTAACAAGATTTTCACAGGTACTTTTGAACTAAAAAAGGTATCTCCAGAAATTTTTTGATCTGTACATCGATGATCGAACCCTCTCTAATCCTCATTTCAAGGATTAAATAACTTACAGGGTACTATAGCATATATGTATGACTTTCGAAGTATTTTTAGTGACAAGTTCAGAGAATTTTACAAAAAAGTATGTTTATGTTTTTTGAGAAAAATGCTTCCCTGACAATCTATAAATTAATGAATATAGCCAAAAAGTGTAAAAATGACTAGCCTTTTTTTCAGTGTCTACCACTTTGGGATAGGGTAATATAAAAATCTGAAAAAATCCAGTATACTGGAAACATTTTATAGAACACGTAACAAAATTTTGGGGAAAAAATGTTGTCTGGCTGATGTTACAGAGAATCACGCATATATATTTAAATTTTTTCGGAATTTCGCTAACAAACCCAGCTAGATCAAAAGATTTTAGCAAAATACCCTTATTTAACTATTTTCAGAAAATTCGATGTCAAAATAGTTTTTGATGTTCTCCATTTCTCCCATGCACCCCATCCATTTTCTGAGCGAAATCGACTATACATAAGTCAAAGTTTTCGCCTCTATAACCGGCTTCCAGGTGTCTTCTGAGGAAAGTTAAACCTTAATATAAGTTTTATATAACGGAATCAAAGATCGATTCGGTAAAATACCCTTATGACTAAATTACAATTATAACTGAAAATATAAATATATTCAGAAAATTCGGTGTCAAAATTTTTTAATGCTTTCCTACTTTTTGAATAAACTGTTGTATTATTCGTTTTGAGTTTGATTCCAATTATTGAATGGCACCCGAGATTGTATCATACACCATTTTTAGACTTAACTAGAAAATCCCAAAAAAAGTAAAACCTAATTCTACGAAAAATCTGAAAACAATCACAGATACTGTTTAAAACTAATAGAATACAGTTACAGAGATTTTTACGAAATAATTAATTAAATACGTAATTTTACGTAAATAACCATTGATGATTGGTAATATTTAGCTATAAAACAATGATTGATGGCTGTACCCAAAAATCTTCAAATAAAGCACAACACAGTTACAAAGCGTATTTTCAAAAACTACATTATTTGTAATAAAAAAGAAATCATGTTTGTGTTTTTTTGTAGTTCACACCCCGTTAACACCGCAGCCTTATGATTTACCATTGAGCCATTTTGTTATTTGTTTATTAAGACTTAATATCAGGTTATAATAAACAGCTAAATCATCTATTTACAGTTTGATAAACTTTATCAAAACCTGAAAACTCTTAAAAATAACAAATAACTCAAATGTAAAGCATAAGCCTACGGAGATATAAGTTAAAGTAAAAAAGAAATTGCTTCATGGAGACGTGCCAAATAAAAATCTAAAATATGATGGTAGCTAGATTTTAACCAAACCACGAATAGATTTTACTAACAAGCAGAGAACCAACCCTGTGGGAACGGGATCTTCATCAAACTATCGGATATTTTTTCTACTATAAAAATATAAAGAAAGCCTCAATTATAGATTCTAACGCCTTTTCGTACCATATCTATAAGCAAACAACGAAAAATCTTGCCGAAAAAATGCTTGACTTTGAACGCTTATATCTCGGAAAAAATCTTTATTTGTTTAAAAGTTATGAAAGAAATAAGAATTTAGCAATATTTTGGTCTGAAAATGAATACATTCGAGCTCAGGTTTTCTTTTGGATTTAAGTTATATATTTATTTGTTTTCGAGTTATAAGCGATCAAAGTCGAGGATTTTTTTTGCCAGATTTTGTATTACTTGTTTATGTCTATTGTAAGAAAGGGTATTAGAATCTACAACTCTGGTTTTCTTCATATTTTTATAGTAGAAAAAATATCCTAAAGTTTGGTAAAGATTCTTTTCCCGCAGGATTGGACCTATTCTTGTAAGTAGCATAGACTTGAGCTGAACTTTATTTTTTCAAGAAAATATGTTGGAAATATATTGGATTTAGATTGGAAATGTAATGAAAATATATTTTCAATGTATTATAAAAAGAAAGAAATTCGCTAACGCCAAATTTTACCATAACTTCCTTTAGCATTAGATTTCCATACTATCGTCAGACTTTTGCAATTATTATTCGAAACATTTACAAAGTGTATATCACAAATGTATAACATATTCATAATATGTTTTTAATTTTTTGATATTTTAGCAATGTATTTGCGAAGTGTAATTGAAATATTTATAACAACTTTAGTATTAACATATTTAGCATATTTTAGCAAAATTTTAATAACATAAGGGGTAATTGTATTGGAAATATATTGGGAATACATTGGGAAATATATTGAAAATATATATTTCGAACTGTTTGACTTTCAACCACATAGTATATACACAATATTTTTACTTAATCTCTTATACTTCCTGCTTTCAATTTAGATCATTCTCTCAAAATTTCAGCAATACTTGCTGCAATAAATTTGAACCATATGGTATCGGATTTTAGGCTGTATATTCAGTCATACTTTGCACATATGTTATGAGTCTGAAAATAGTCAATGATACAAATAATTAGTTAATATTGAAAAATTGTAAATAAATAACAAAAAGTACGAAAATGTCGATAAACGCAAAAATTTTTGTAAAGACTCTGACATCCCTTTCACTTTTGGTTTCAGAGTTGACTAAGGAAATAGACTTTTTAATTTTCAAAAGTATAATATCTGTCAGAATTTTTCTACAATTTATTTGGCCTTACACCAGTTCAGCAAGTTTAGTTATGTTATTTTAGCTTTAATAGTAGAAACAGCTTTTCCAAAACCAATTCCCTCTAAAAATCAAAACTGTAACAAATAAATTCATTTAATCAAAAATAAGCAAAATTATATACCCTAAATCTCATATAATAGCTAAATTAATTACAATTTACTATGCCTAAGCTCCCCCGGGGAGAACGGCTTTTATAACTGTTTTAATACTATAAACTGTGATACCGTTCTTGGTCATGGGGTTAGGGTTAGAGCCTACCACGCAGATGTTCAGATCCCAGGTATCAGTAAGTTTTTTTTTAATTATTTTTAAAATCAGGGAACTTGAATAATTTAAATTCGTAATTGTTTAATTTAATAATTACATTAAATTACATAACTATTAATATGTATTTATAATAACATTTGATAATTATATGTTATAATATTAGTCCAATATATTACTATATTAGAAGGTTGCGAGTACAGTGCGGAATAAAATATACCAATAATTTTTTTTAATTAAAAATAAATAAATAATTATTATTCTAAATAAAGTTTATTTAGTTCCCTTTTATTATTCTTGATTTTGTGCACTCTTTTTCCTGGCACTTCCTACCGTTTATCCCCCTGGGGACTTTAACGGTGTCCACCTACCACCTATGTGTGGGTGCTTTTATCCCTCTCTTAAAAACCCCACCATCTCTCATTCGCCCGGGGTTATGCCCGTGGATGAGGGAAACCTGTGAAGCAGGGAAAACCTCACCCGAGATGGCCGGTGTATTCGAAACATTCTTTTTGGGTGTCAAAGTCACATTGCGTAGGCCTTGACACCGAAACCGAATGTTTCACACCTCCCGCTCACGTTGTGGAATGTGAAAAAACACCTAACCGATCCCGAAAGCCGCACAAGAATGGTGTCACTCATCCAAGTACGAACCGCACTCAGTGCTGCTTAACTTTCGTGATCGGCCGAGGTGCGTCTCCGCCACTCCGCCACCGCGTCGGTTTAGTTCCCTTTTATTATTATTATAATTTATGTTATACAAGTTATATATTTATACAATATATCTACTACGTTATATAAAATAAATAGTGAAATTGTCCGGAAAGAATAGTATTTACATTTGATAATTCAATTAATATTAACTCAGTAGATTTTCAAACAAATAATCAAAGAATAGAATCTCAACTTGATACATATCCGATATATTGTCAATTTTTTAATAGTTAAAATAAATATATAAATACAATTTAAATATTTTAAGAAATTACGATTTTAAAAACAGCGCTCAAAAGATGTACAACTATAAATGTCACAATACGCGGTCATAGTTTTTACGTATGTGAGATTCTCGGTCATTCGATACGCGGGAAGCTAGATGTTTTCGCTCTGTTTCTCTTTAACTTATACGTTTGCCATATCATAACATTCAATTCTATTTCACCTACCGGTGCAGTACAAAGTACTGACTCTCAGCCTTTTTGTTCTTCACGCGCGTACAAAACGTACATCCGGTATCATATAAAAAATTTCAATTTCGAGTTTACGTTCTCTTTATCACAAGATTGAACTATTTACTAAAATGTCGCCAAAAAAAAGAAAGTTTATACGCAAAAGTACACTATCCAGCTAGCACCGAGTCATCCTATTGGTGCCTAATAATAACACAAAATAGGCAATGGATATCTATTCGGACATCCATATCTTGTCGAAATGTTATCCGTTTGTAAACCAAAAGAATTGTATAAGTCCAACCAGTGGGATAACCAAATGGATATCAAATAGACATACATTGGATAGCGTATATATAGACATATCAGAATTTTACATTAATTTATAAATTTCATATAATAACTATTTAATCTATGTAAAGTCCAATCCTGAAAAAAACGAAGCATATTGTAAACTATGCTCGGCCTTCTTAGCTGCGCAAAGAAAAAATTTAGTAGTACACGTGCAGACTGCAAAACACAAAGCGGCAATTCAACGGAATAAAGAACCAGTAAGTGTTCGCACAATCGACCAATTTGTGAAGCCTACAATATCAGAAAGTAGGAAAATGTCAGAATTAAAATTATCGTTTTTTGTCGCCGAACATACTTCGATCAAAACTGTTGACCATTTAACTACTTTAGTAAAAAATTTAGACACGCAATCTACAGTTTTGAAAAATTTACAAATACACAGGACAAAATGTACTGCGTTAATAAAAAATATTTTATCGTCGTGCATTTTGCAGGAATTATTAGATGACATAGGTGACTCCTTTTATTTTTTAATAATATATGAATCTACCGCAATAGATAATAAAAAATTGTTGTGTATAATTATACGGTATTTAAGCGTGAAGAAAGGTAAAATTATTACAACATTGTACCGACTTATCGAGATATTATCAGAGACCGCAGATGCAATTACTATTACAATTTTAAACTAATTCAAAGCGGATTGTTTTAAGTATTGACAAGTTTTTAGGATTGGGTGTTGACGGCGCTAGAGTAAATGTAGGTAGTACTTATTCAGTAACTACAAATTTGCACGAAATAAATTAAAAAATAATAGTAATAAAATGCATTTGTCATTCACTACATTTAGCGTCTGAAAAAGCTTGTGATGCTCTATCAAGACATCTTGATTTTATGGTAAAAGAAACACATAATTGGTTTGCTCATAGTACGATGCTTCAGTACAAAGAGATTCATAATGAGATTAACGGAAAAGATCCAAAAAAATAGTTAAATTAAGCGAAACTCGCTGGTTAGTACGCGAAAAGTCAATTCAAACTATTCTCGAGCAGTATGAACCGTTGAAAGAACTATTTAAACAAGCTGACTTGACCGAAAAATCAGATGAAAATAAACTGTACTTAACTTTCATACATAGTATTTTAAAACCTGTTATTATGAACAATACTAATTTTCAATCTGACACAACCGATCCTATCCAACTTTTTAATGATTTGAATGATCTCTTTTATTCGATTTTACAAATGACTGTAGTCCCTTTGTAATTACAAAAAATTAGTCACAAAACACTTCATTCTTTTGATTTTAAAAAATTTCTCATGCTAGCTGACTGCATGGAATTTGGATTTTAATTTAATAAATTAAGTAGCAATATAAAAAAAAAGTTTAGATTACAAATTAAGAGGTAGGTGCAGGGATTTTACAATTGAAATGGCTTCAGAGATTCAAAAACGAATACCGGACAATATTCATATTCTAGACAAAATTTCTTGTTTTTCTCAATCGAACGCTTCAGCACAAATAAAGCATGACATTTCTGAAGTTGTCAATTATTTTCATAATGTACGTGAGGATAGGAATAAAATGACTCGACAATAGAATCTGCTTTACCGCGTTGAAATAAGTCAAAAAGAAAACGTGGTTGATTATTGGGTCGAAACTTATAGTTTAAAAAATGCTAGCGGAGGACACAAACTCGAAAATATTTGTAAATTAGCGTTTGCGTTAATGAGCTTACCGATTTCGAATGCGGCGGTCGAAAGAGTTTTTTTCTATAGTAAACGTAATTAAAGACAAAGTCAGACGTTCCTACCTCTGCAATGCTAAAACTTTTCAATAGTGAAATTTTATATTCAAAAATCAATGAAGGAGATGTTGACGCTCTCGTCCTTTTTGATGATTAATTAATAAAAACTATTATTTTTCTATCTGCGGCTTATAAAAGAGCTGACATTCACGAACAAATAAACAAATAAATAAATAAATACAAAATGCGCATATACCTATATTGCTCCGTCATACAAAATAGGACATTTTAATTATTGTAATAATAAATAAATAAATCTTTTTTCAATTGTAATTAGTCAAAATGTAAATATATGTGTATAATATATTATATCCGTCTTTTTGAGCCAAAAGCTTGACTAAAATAAAGAAGATTTAAATTTTAACTCTATGTCTACTATGGTCGGTGTAATTTCCAAGAGTATGGCCTTTTCGAAAATTATAGGCGTTTCGTTCTCGATTTCTAGTTTGAACTCCTCAGTAAGGAATTGGGGTTCTTACATTAGACGCCTGTCGCAAGATGAACCGCGACGCCAGCCAGATGTTATGCGGCTATGTATATAGAAGAAGGTGATGATCACTCTAGCAAGTGTGGAAAGGTAATCGACTCCATTTAATGGTGGAAAAAACTACTAACTAATTTTGTATAAATATATCTATTTACTTACCTAAAAATTATTGTACTTATCATTCTAAAATCGTACATTTTTGTAAAAATAATTTTCTAAATATCAACCTTAAATTATATATCAACATTCATTATTGAGAATCATATACATTTGATTTTATACGCGTCTGGTAATGTTATAGGAGTTCCTTGAGATAGCTCTAGGTGATCTTCCGTACGTAGAGCGGCAGCTTCAGTTGCTCCAGTAATAAGGTAATGTTGTCCCACACGTGCCTCGAACTCTGAGTACTTGATGCTGGTAACCAATATGTATGTGCATATGTGTGTGTGGGTGTGTTTTATAATCTCGTATATCTTTGGTTTCATCAAACTGATTGGATCCTATTCCGACTCAATCAACACGTTTTTAAATCTGCCTTATACTGTACTTATGGAAATGATATTACATTTTCTTAAATTAGAATCAATTCTTGATTTTTAAAAATCGATTATTTAGAATTTTTTAATATTACCATTAAAATAGCTATTCAGTTATCTATATTTGTTCTTAACGGGATGCCGGACCCAAGTTACAGGGATCTGTACCTTTCAAGATAGGAATTATGTTAGAAATATTAAATTAATTATTATTGAAATCTGAAAAAATTCGAAAACAAAAGCAAGGACATGACGTTTTTATTTTTTAAGAAAAAATCATTTTTTAATAATAATTGAATAAACAATTTTCGGACAACGTAAAATTTCAATGTAAAAGTCAGAAATAAATTACAAATTTAATAATCTGAAAAAATTTGAGTATATTCTTTAAAATATGCCTAAGGGCATGGCGTTCAGGATTTTTTCCAAAATTTATTCTTTTGTTTATAACAAAATATTAAAAATGACCATTTTTTTGAGTCCGGCATCCTCTTAAGTTATCACAAAAATAGTTAGTTGATTTAAAAAAAATCATAGTTAATAAAATTATCAATTTTTGGTTGAACAAAATGTGAAAACTGACAACTCCAAGTACTTGTTGCTGTAAAAAGTTCAAGTATTAATTATTGCTTTGTTCTCAAGTAAAGTAATTAAATGAAAAAGATTAGAATTTCCTTTCGTGCACGTTCTACGTTTCGAGCACGATTCATTTAATATAAATTCTATAGTTCTAATAGTTTCAAAGATGCTAGATTTTAAAATATTTTGCATTGTATTTTCAAGTGCCTATATCTCAAGTTTGGAAAATCCGATTACAAGCCGATTACAATCCGATTAACATCTAAATTTGTTAATTTTATGAAAAATATTAAGATTTTGGGTTTGCATAAGTTTGCTTAATTAATTAGCGAGTTTTTAATATACATGGTGACGTCACTTTGTACATTTGGAGTACGTAAATGTTTACTTATATTTAATTTTTGTTACTGTTGTCAACATTGCTATTTATTTTTTCGCACAAGGTTTAATCAATTGTTTTTGAATAATTGCAAAAATAGACAATTTTTTTTAAATTTGTAGTACAAAAAATTATTAATATTTTTGATTGAAATAAGAATTGGGTGAGCTTTTTGTCTTCTAATTGTTATTAATGTTAACATACTAGTCGCGTGAAGTAATATTATACGAATTCAGAAATAAGCAATATTCAAGGAATGATATTAATATATAATTATCGCTGATATTAATTAGCAGCGTTTTTTTTTTCCAGTACTGTTTTATAAATGTATATAACTTTTGAGAATTTGTAATTTTCCCTGCATAATTATCCTACAATTAATTTGGATGGTAAATTAAAAATATTTAAAATTTTGATATTAGTAATTTAAAGAATTAAGGTACTTTCGCAATCGTTAAGTATTTAAAAAGGCCGTTTTGTGTTGGCGCGTTTAAAACAGAATTATGAATTGACATCTTGTTGTAGTGAGGGAAGGATATTATAGAATATCTAATTATAAATCACCAATTTTCATCGACTATTTAGGATTAAAATGTACACAATACCAACGAAAAATGTTACAAATATCGTACGTTGACTAATTCTTTAATTGCATTCAGGTGCAACAATATAGAATTTTTGATATGGTCCTGTTTGAAAAATTTAATTTAACACTTTGCTTAGCTCTCCGAAATTCGTCAGCAAGAATTTTATTATGGATGGAGTTTAAGAGTCTCGGATAAAAGAAGCTTTGAAATCTTTTCAAGTATAGAAGTAGAAACGAAATTAACAACTAATTTGAGCAGTTATGCAAATACGGTCAAATAATGACAGAAGTATATGCACTGCACATACAAAATTTAGGAACGTAAGAAACTGCACCGTTATTTTCGTGTCGAAGGTATAATATATATATTTGAAATTAAGTAACTCGAGCATAGCATCAGTGGAAAAGGAAAGATTAAAATTCGACGGAAATATTCCATTGGCAAAATTCAAGTAGTGATGTATATATACGGGTACATTCTCTTTGAGCAAACAAATGTTCCTTTTAGTCGTATCCAAGAGCACAGCGAACGTATGTTTAGCAACTAAAAATAAAGTGAAACTAGGAGCGTTAAAACGTAAAACCCCTTGAGGGTTTACCAGCCGAACAAGGGAGAATATACACATGTATATATAGATATATATCGGTCTAGCTTATACATACGAATTAGATTACACGGGATACACCGCCCCTTATGAGCCAGTGGTATAAGAATCGAGAGAGCAAACATTTGCCTAAACCGGCAGTTTAAAAGTCTTGTGCCGTCTAATTTTTCCAGGAAACCAATTTATTTCTGTTCCAACGGATCATAAACAAAAGCAAATCATTCAAATAAAGTTTGCCTTCTTGTCATCGGGACGACCCGTTCATGCGTATATCCCTCCAGAAAATCCGCAGGTGTATAGGTGTGTGTGTGCGCGCGCGTGTTTATTTCCCGATTGGCTTGATCGGATTATATATACCGAGGGTGGATAGGAAAACTTGAAGTGATCGATTGTACATCGTATACCGACCGCACCTTTACCATGACACACAACTGGACAATCACTTCCTCTTTTGAATTATGACTTTATATCAATTGTCGTTACAATACAGTTTAGTCAAATATTTCTTTTTTTTTATATTATTTTCACAAACTAAATTTATTTTTTTAATAATATAATTATAGAATTCCAACGTGGTATGTATATATATAACACCTCGCTTTGGGGCGTTTGATTAAATGTAATGGAAGAGACTGATCTTTATGTATGTAATATACACATACGTGTGTAAAACCAAGGATGAGCAAAAAAAAAATACATCAGAAATTACGGGAAAAATTTTTGTCGCTAACGCGAAGGTCTTTGAGCACTAAAGATTTGACCTAAATGAGATATTTACGGTCACAGGGGTAAAAGAAATTCAGGTGGACGCTGCTGGTTGATACTGTTTTTTCTACTGACTTTTTTTCCCTCAATATGGGAGCGGTTGGATTCGATAATATAAATACGGGCTTTTATCCGTTTATCAAACGAAACTAAGAGTGTCATTTATATAAATATATATGCACCTTGAATTGATTTACTTAATATTTACCTTTTCTCTGTTTACGAATTTACGGAATTATTATTGTTGATTATATTATATATACGAATGTATACCATTATTACACATTATAATTAAGATGCATTACGTTGATTACTGGAGCAAATTGAAATAATTACTTATAATTGATGCTTTAGTATTTTAATTAAGAACCACTACGCACATAACTTTATTGTACAGATCTATTAATACATTCTATTAATACATAATCTATTAATAATTTTAGCAACGTTAAAATATATCTTTACTTTTAATATATACTCATATATTGTGATTTAACAAGCTTATATATAATACAGAAAACCTTTAATAAATAACAACTTTTGTATTTTCTTTTTGCAAGATGCACAAGGGTTGTTAAATAAAGTATTTTCGTGACTATGCGAACAACATGGTTTAATTCTCTATTTCCTTTTAACACCCACGTGCTCGGATCGAGGTGTAAAGCATACCTTAATCTTTAAGGATTGGATCAAGACAAGATAAGACCATATAAATTCCGGTAGTAAAATTCTATTTTATATTTATTAAAAATCGGTGTTTCAATATTAAATAATTTAATGTGCAAATAATTATGCAGACTTATGCGCGTATTAAAAACTATTAAATAATTTATTAGATAATAATAAATTTTTTATACCCGGTAAACATCCTTTCGGAAAAGTACTTAAAGTATTGACGAATGTTCACTTTCGTTTAATTGTTTGTAGTTAATAAAATAAGGTTCGAAAAAAGAAATATTTTTAATAAAATATTGAATTCTAAATTATCAGGTTTGTCAAATGAAAAGTTCATCTAAAGGATTAAATATTTCATGAAAGCAGGTTTATACATAGTATTAAAATAAATTATCTTTTCTTTAATAAAAACATAATTATTTGATATAAAATACCGAGCTTTAATAATAAAAGACTTAAAATTTCTTATACACTATAATGGTATATTAAAATAATTTCATACATGTGTTTAAGTAATTAGTAAAATTTTCAATTCCTAAAATGTAATTCTAAATATGCATATTAGAAATAATAAAACTAAAGTTCTATACTTGTTATAATGAATTCTAAGTGATAATTACGTATACGAGCGCGATGAAATATTTTCGATAAATCATAAGCTTATAGGTACTTGAGAAAACAATGGAAGGATGTCTCTACCCCGTATACAGCACGTGGCAAATCTTGACGAAGGCAAAGGAAGATCCTTCGATTATTAAGAAAAAGAAGAAGTAAAAGAAGAAGACTCACGGAGTGAAGTATAGGATCAACAAAAAAAACTCTCCGTCAACGAGAAAGAAGATTGTAGGAGGTGTGTGGCAAGAAAAAGAAAGCTATACCATCAGGAGAGTCCGAAATGTGTGATAAGCACGCTTGAGATGAATCTTGATTTGAGCTACTTCGATTTATGTGACAAGTTTATTTTAATTTAAATATAAGTGAATTCTGATTAATTATCGTTTTTTTTTCTTTTCACAAACGCTCAATAATGAAAATAGAAACGAATAGCGCTGTTGTTGTTCGGAAAAACGTATTCTTGCAGGAAACTTTAGTATACAAAGTAAGTATTTATTTTCTTCTTTTTTTTCATTATACAAACGTATTTGCATATTTGAAAAATAAAGCTTGTATTTGTATAAAAAGTGTATGTTTAAAAAAAATTTATTTTAACATTAAACAAACCCTATTTATATTATACATTCGATTTGCAAATTGATAGGTGGTTTAATACACCGTTTGATTATCAAGGTGAGGAGAAAGTAATTTTTGAATATTCACGAGTTCCCTTGATTAAGTTCAATGTCTATATCAAAGGAAGCAGTCTTCTCGAGGTCGCGTTCTCGACAACTTTCGATCTAGGTAAATATCAGGGTTGATCTTTCGTCGATGCGTTGCTCAAGAGTTGTAGAAGGTCAACCATATCTTCTCACATACAAATATTGTTAATCTTATATTAGCGTTTATTATGCACTGAATATATAAAGGAAAATGTCAATTTTAATACAAAATGGGTGTATATGCATGAATATATAATTCCATATACAAGTTACAAAATTTGTCGGCAAGTCATTTATACACCATTTATTCAACTAAGTACACAATGCGTAATTAGTCTCGCATACTGTTTGAGCCAACTGCATTGAAAGTGGCTTGAAAAGCAAATTTAATAGAATGTACAAAGTTGTTGAAAAATTCAAGGCTCCCCGAAAGTAGCATAATCATTGAACACCCAATTTATCAGAATCCTTCGTATATACCTGTATATTGTATGTATACGTATGTGTAATATATATCTATACAATAAATTGATTAAAGAGGAGACAAAAAAATAAGAGGGTAGACTGGAAATACCATTGTTGCCATTGATACTTCTAATAACCGACTACATCGTAGATATAACGAAGAATTGCCGATGGAAAAAAAAAGAAACAAGGATCGAACTATGTACCACCCCCGCAGAGCTCGAATGCGCAAGACACGCGCGCGACTCGATCTATCTCTTTCTGACTTTGTCACGGACTCGAAGGTAACGTGGAAAAGCGTGAGGGAAACGATTTAGTCTTCGGCGCGTCGCCGGCTTCTTTACCACGGACTTGTATCACTTGTTCTTTAACTCACCTATTCTATCGGCTCACCTAAACAAGATGCAAAATTCATTTTTCATTGTTTAATAATCTATTATTCCACTTGTATCTTGATTATTTCAACTATTTACATCAAAGTTAGTTTTATAAAACATTGGAGAAGGATTTTTAAGTGGATCAATATTTTTGATTGACTATTTTACCGTAAATTTAAGTGAATTCATTGGATGGAAAAGTGTCGTATTGATAAAAATTTTCAAATTTGTGATATGTTGAGCGAGTTGTACGAAGAACCAGAATTAAATATTTCGTTGTCAAAAGTGAATTATAATAATCTATTTACAAAAATAATGATGTCAAGATGTAGATTAATTTATTTAATGGGTCAGTCTCAATAAAGGATTATCGTCTGAGAAATCGATAGAACCAATCTATAAGAGTAAGGTATGTAATAATATGTACATTAAATAAATTATTATAAAATATTTGGTATAACATATTAATTATACAATATTTATATTTTTATTTTAATTAAATCTTCACGGAATCGGGCATTTCTTTTAAACATAATTCAATTACACTTAAAAAAAAGAATGAATAATCTAAAAATGTTTGTTACGAAAATAATACATAAAAGACGTTTAAGAAGCGAATTAGGCGTTATCGTCAGAAAATATTGTCAGTAACAGATGTCGTGTATACCTTCCTAGTCAAAGCTCTGCGATAATAGGGCGAGCTTTATTAGAAATCGTGAGATATTAAATTTTATCTGATGTGTTAAATAAACACTAGAGCAGCAATCGTCATTGCTCTCTCTTATCGATATAATATCATTAATTTATATATTGTTTTTCGTTCTTTATTTATTAAAAATTACCGGGAAAATAACCTCCTTTTTATTTAAAATAAAAAAAGTAAAATTTTTACGTAGCTGGACATTAAGATTGACATTTTCTCGATTTTTACTAACTTTTAATGACTTATTGAACATTTTCGTATTATAAATTTAATTATCGAACTTTCGGGGAAAAAAAATCAATGACAAACTCGTCCAAAAGTGTAAAAATCAAAAAAAGAAAATGTTGAAGAAACGTAATAATAAAAATATTGGAAGTTTATTTATATATTTTATCGCACGTGGCACGCGTATAGATAAAACAATGTTACTCCTTGGATTACTCGTAATCGCACTTTCGATCGACACGAATGCAAGATTATTCGTCAATATATCAGGAAACATCATATTGGGTGGACTTTTTCCAATTCACAGAAAAGGATTAGGCACTGAAAATTGTGGGAAAATTCAAGTAAGTAATGAATTACCGATCGATCGGTCGAGCGTTTACAACTTAAAGTATATTTCCAATTTGTCGATTGCAGTTGGAGGATGGTATCCAACCATTGGAAGCAATGCTTTACACAGTTGAACAAATTAATCGAGATCCTAATATACTACCTGGCATAAAACTTGGTGTTTTAGCTTTTGATTCCTGTGATAATCCAAATTACGCTCTTGAACAGGCGCTTAATTTCGTAAAAGGTTAGTTATCCGCTGTCGTTTACATTATACACTTATACGGGTTTATGTTGTTAATTCTATCGACGAGGTAATGCGTTATTTCTTTTTTAATCCTATCTAACAAGGATAGTTTCGTACTTTCGGAACGTGGATTATATCGTAACTTTGGGATACTGTAATTTTTTTAATGCAAAAATGTAAAAAATGTGTAGGCACTTATACTCGTGAGTCTGAGTTTGAGTCTCTATCAAAAGTTAGAAACTATTAAAGAAACAATTGAATCTCTTATCAGTAAGGCCTGCGATGGCTCGGTTTGTAAAGTGGTGAACTCTTACCTGAGGTTTAATCCCTGGTGTCTGTCGATTGATACGAACACTACTGGGAAAGGTGTATTTTCACCCATGCTAATTGGGACCGTCTTAAAAAATAAATAAAATTACTTATTAATTTACTGCAATGTCAGCAATTCCAGACAGTTATTCAAAACATAAAGCCAGATTAAATAGACACGGTCTAAAATATAAGCTCGAATACGTCTATTTATTCCAAACATAGAGTTAAAACAATAGTTATTATACTAAGAAAAATGGTATATTAAAAATTCCTATATTTTGCAGTAAAGCAGTGATGCACTTCGATTATCATACAGCTTTTACTATATTTCGTAGCAAATAGAAACATGTAATAACAAAAATTATTTTCACATTTTAATATGCGATAATCAAACTATATCCTTATTTTCCTATAAAATATGGCAATATTGTGTGTTACATTTATTTCACTTTGGAATCAATTTCATTAATTTCATAGATTAAAAATCTAGTCATTTATTATTTTTATTACAATATTAAAACAAATTTAAACCTTTCAGCTTTTTTTTATTAAAATCGTACGTACTTTATCCGAGTTCTCTTTTAAAAATAAGAAAACATATTTCACAGTTACGATATAATTCAAACAGCAATGGTATACGACACTATCATTGTAAGTAAATACGTGCGAAAGAAAACTTTATTTAAAAGTATTTAATCTTGTTGGATGTCCAAATTATATCGTTGCAGTTACCTTGTAAACTATTCAACAGTTGTAGGGTGTATAATCGGATTTATGCCCGTTGAAATGAGAATTTCATATACGATAGTCAATTTTACTCATCAGAGAATTATCATTCGGTGTAGGTTTCATCGCGCACGTGAACGAACATCACAAAACGGAGTTTCAGTGTTTGGATGGTAGCGTGCCAAAGTTTCTAGGTGGCGGTTTTGATAGAGTGATCGCGGTCTTGGCGGCCCAATCGAGTTCCGTTACTTTACAGGTAAATTACAACGTATCTGTCACTCGTTAATTACCTACTCTTATTTTGCCTTTCGAGAGATCCTCCTTCACATTGACTGAATCTAATTATTATTAGATTAAACATTTTTTTAATACTTTTAATTATAAATTTAATTAAATAATAAGTGTTACAGTATTAAATTAGATAGGTTATTCATAGGAATTCTCTAACGTTAGGTGTTGGATGAATGTCAGCATTAAACGAGGATAAATTTAAATTAAACCATTACTCGAGGAACCCTAAATTCCTTTTGCTAGTAATTAATATTCAAACAAGGTTTTTTACTTTCAAAATATAGCGTTATATATCACCTGTCTCCTATATAGGTAAATCCTCGAGAAATTGACGAGAGCAGAGCACTTTCGCTACATTTTAACGTTGACTCGTGTAATATCTTCGACGCTCAACTTCGACGATAGTACGCAGAAGGGTGGAAACCGTCACTCGAATAAATTACATGCAATGACAATTTTTTCTTCTTTCAATAATTAGTAATTTTCAAAATTGAAAAAAATAAATTTTTTTTTTTAAATAAGGGTGTTGGGTATAACCGAACAAATATTATATAGTTAATCATGTGAGTGCACATTTATTATGTTGACATAAGTAAAGCAAACAAGTCGGCTATTGATCCCTTCTTCGAAACTATTTTTAATAATTGTAAAGAAGAATTGGTGCAAGATCATTAATTGTTCAAATAAGAAAAATCAAAATTAAAAAAAACATAAATTTAAAGAAAATAAAAATGTTTATTGATTTTTTGGTAGATTTAATGAAAATCACGCGAGTAGATATTGAGTAAGAGCTTTAATCATTTACTTTTACAAAAACGACGAGACTTAAGAATTAATATTGAATATTTTTTACTAAATATTGGTAGTACATATATAACGAAATTTTAGAAAAATCCTCAGATGTGGTAAAACTGACATTAAATATAAGTATAACCTTAAAAAGATGGGTACAATGTTATCGACTAACAAATTATTGGTATGTTCATTAATATTATGATTTAAAAATTTTATAAATATTTTTATAAATTCTATTGCATATAAAGATTGTCGACTATCTCAAAATTTCTTTTATCAAACTGTCTAGTTAGGTAAATAAAAATATATTTAAATCACAATATAATATAAAAATAATTATTAAAAGTTGGGAGAGATAAGTTCGAGAAATTTATTACACCTACCTCATATGTTTACAGTATGAATTTTACAAAACAGACAGTATACGTGTACAAAAGATGCTTTTGAATTAATCAACACTTTGTTATTTACATACATATTTATTTTTATTTATTTTATTTTTTTTGCAACAATTTTCGTTTTAAGCTTGAGAATTCCAGCAAGCTTACTAGACAAAAAAAACAAGAGCCTATTATATATAAATAATAACTCATTCTGTACCGCATTTATTGCCCCACTTCTATCGAGGTCAAAAAAAAAATAAGAAGAAAGAGTTACAGACTATTAGTTTTTATTTTCGTCCAGGTCGCATCGATGTTAAGGCTGTTCTCGGTACCTCAGATCTCTTACATGGCGACAACACCGTCGCTCAGCAGCAAGGAGAGGTTCCCGCACTTTTTCAGGACGGTACCGAGCGATGTCAATCAGGCTCACGCGATGCTCGAGATTCTCAAGTAAATTGCTTTCATTTTCTACCACCTTCTTCGTGTGTTTTTTTCTTTTTTATTGGAAATACATATATATACAAGACGCCGTGTTTATCATTCGCTATATGTTATTAATTTTGCGCGTAGCCGGTTTTATATTGTAGTCTATTGCGTTTTCAAATTGTTATGGTTTTATTTTTTCGATCGAGTGATAGTCGCGTGAATTAAGGGATAGAAATCAAAATTTCAATTCGTTAAATGCAATATATGTGAAATATTATATAAAAATCGAAAATACTTTACATTATAAAATTTATTGTAAAAATGGATATTACTGATTAATAATGTGTTATTATATAGTATACATTTTTTCAAATATTTTCTCTTATCTCTTTTAATTATTATTAAATATGTAAAAACCATTTATGCATACGAATTATACCTACGCCAATCTTTCCAATTTACGTCATAATTATGAAATTATTAAGATTTTACTTATACCATCGACGTTTATTACAATAACGGGATATAGAAAATTTCTTTAGCTTACAGTTACATTTAATTAATTATTGTAAAATTAATTAATTTATTTTTATTTAAAAAATTTAAAAGGGACGCATACCTACTTGTTACCGATCGAGCAAAAAATGTTGATTATTACGTTTATTTAATATAATCTAGTATATAGAGGTATTAGATAATTTAATCATTTATGCTTCTTTAAAGTTTCATGCATGTATTGCGACTATATCTTTACACATGTTTGCACCGAAGATTATAATTTTACGTGCAAACATTTTTGTATGTCATTATTTATATAGATTCGTAACTTTATTTAACGATGTATTATTCAATTATCTATAGTGTATATTTGTATTTTTTTTTATAAAATAGTAAATTTTGTTGAGTAAAAGTAAAAATTAATTTACATTGCAAAATAATATTATAAGAGATATAAATTCAGAAATAATTGTTTATAATAATAATTAATAATTTATTATAAAAGAAGTTCATATATTACATATTTCCTGTTCTTCTAAACAAAATATGTTATTATTAACTTTTTCAAAAAATTTCAAGCTAATTAATTTGCAACATAACTATTGTTTTGATTACTCATAATCAAAGCTGTTTAATATAAGGAAAAAGAGGGTGGTTCGAGGACAATGAGGTATCGTGCAACTTAATACTAAAATAAAACACAGTAATTAACGTTAACAGAAGAAAATAGAATATTTATTAAAAGACAAAATACTGGCATTAAAAAACCCCAGATTAAGTGGGGAAAAAGCCTTAGTATTATTTAATTGATTATAATACGTATAAATTGACATGAAAAAGATAAACATTAACTTGATAATTAAACTATTAATAATTACATTATAAAATAACCGTTTAAAAACAACTTCGGAAACTTAATGTGCATTATTCTTAAATTATACCTATTCAAGCAGTACCGCTGTCGCCAATGAATCCGAAGGCGCTACTCGTGGGCCGCTGGTCCTCGCTGTGTTACGGTGGTTCGTCGCTCAGGAGATCCGTCACTTTGGATAACGTCCTGAGCGAGTGTCGACTTCGGGTTCCCCTCTTGGAACTTACCGAAAGCCGGCCACAGGGAAACTAGTTCCGTAAACCTGGGGTTAGCAGTTGTACAGCTATCGCCGAACCCTGCCCAATTTGGGGTTAGCAGCTGCACAACTATTGCCTAACCCAATCACAACGTGAAGCTATTCGCGCTTCAAACCAACCTGGAACCACCTGCTCACAGACACAAGGACCAGAACAAACGGCCCCACACGATATCGTTAACACTCGCGATGCACTCCGTACGATACACTCAGACGCCCGGCTAAATACGTTCGTCGACTCCCGTAGGTAGCACCTGAAGCTTCCACCGACGCACGAACCGATCACCTCGAACGCACGAGCGTAATTACCGAATGACGTTCAAGTCGCAACTCAATCGTCCTAACTGCACCAGGAAGGAGGGTGGGAGCGCAATGCCCTTTTGGACCCCGTACGTACTAATATACGAAGTATATCGACGACCTTTCATACCTCGGAACTCATGATGCTACCTATGGTCAAAACCCGAGCGGGATTTCCCGGGTGACGCGCCACTGATGTTTATTAGCGGTAATAAAACCATCCGTGCAAGAATACCGAAATATAAACGAGAGACATTAATTGTTCACGAATTGGAAAATCCCGAAGCCCGCTTGTACCTGCCTGTTTAAGCATGTCCTAACTCGAATTGAGCGAAACCTTGCACATTTTAATAGAAATATTATTATTACGTTCAAAAATACGCGACGCGCCGAACTATAGACGATATAGAAAATAAATATACTATTTTCCGCGATTGAAAGCGCAAATTGGCGCGAACACACCGCCCGCCTTCGTCCGCGGACGAACCTCCCGATCTAGTTATATGCTTGCTTACAACGATTTATAAATGACAATCTTCGATATTCCAGAATCGCTCTAACAATGTATCTAAATTATCGTCGGCCGCACAGTGCAAAGTACGGCACGGCTCTTGAGCTCGCGGTTCCGCCCGCCGTGGCTCGGTTGCACCAAGTGGTCCTGAGATAACCCAGCCAAAGGCTGTTTCTTGCGCGATCAAATCTAACTCCACGAATTTCCGTATACCCGGACGAAGCAATTGTGCGTATACATCCGCGCCGAGAATCATGTTTACCGTATCGGGTACGTAAAAGCCCGGATCCGCTAGCGTTAAATCTTTAAATAATGTTAAGTCTAGTCCTATCGGACGTCGAGCTGGAAGCTGGGAGGTTAATTTTTGCAGTACCAGTGCATCGGTAGTAATTTCGAATGACGAATTAATCAAAGAACGTAAAACCATTTGCGTGGCATGTCGTGCTGTACCCGCGCGACTTGTCCCGAGACCCGTTAATGGAACGTTTACGCGACGTTTATTTAAATCAACCAGACACGCTATATTATCAGTAACAAAGGATGCTTCAGATCCTTGGTCTAGCAACGCTCTCACGCGAGTTTCTTTGCCGTTTGGTCCCACTAGCAGTAGATGCGCAGTCGCTAAAATGACTGAATGCTTTCGTACCGAGAGGCTAGCCGTATGTATATTAATGCCGGACGATTCCGCCGAAATCCCATCATTGCGTTTATCGCATTCCACTACGTCCTTCTCAAGAGAATCATTGCCAAATCGATCCATGTGTATTAACGTATGATGCCGTTTCTCACAAGTCATGCATCTATCAGTTGCTTTACATTCCCTAACTCTATGTTTACCGAAACAATTATAACAAAGACGAAGACGAGATACGTCTTGGCGTCGATCGTGTAACGTTTTGGCTTTAAACTTATAACATTTATGAAGACCGTGAGCACCTGAGCATAATGGGCATTTTAACCGATCATCCTCTTGTGATTGTGACCTAGATGCGTGATGTATTCTACGCGATCCCAGTGTCGGCTTATTCGACGAAAACCCCCTTTCATCAAATTTACTAGTTTCTGACGCGATCATACTCAACGTTCGTGCGCGATATTCTAAAAATTCCGCGAATTGAGAAAACTTTGGAAAATGGTCAAGAATATTTTCGCTTCTACTCATCGCCTTTATGTTTATATTCGACTCCCATATCTTACGCGATTCCGGATCTAAGCGCGAAGCTAAAGTAAATACGAGCCATACGTCCCATTGCTCGACAGGCAATTTTAGGTTAGTTAGTGCGCGGACTATACGCTGAGCCTCATCGGCGAACGTACGAAGCTCCGTCGCGGATTCTCTTTTCATACGCGGTATATCTAAAAGAGCTTGAAAATGATTATAAACAATCAACCGCGGATTATAAAAACGTGATTTTAATGCTTCCCAAGTCGTGATGTAGTTTGCATCTGTAGTCGCTACCTCTTTAACCAAATCTGTCGCGGTACCTTTTAAACACGTTTTTAAGTACTGCAATTTTGTAGCGTCGGATAATCGAGGAGCATTATGCACTAATGTTGTGAACAAATCACAAAAATTTTCCCATTCCGCGTATTGTCCCGAGAAAGAAGGAAGATCTAATTTAGGAAGCTTTGCCATGCGCGGCTCAAAATCAGTTTGCGTTATATTTGATGCAGCTGGTTGGACCGGCGCTAAATCCGATTGTAAAGTTAATAAAAAAATCAAAAGTATCCTCGTATATTATTTGCATACGCGTCATCATTCCGTCGATTACATAAGGATCGTTCGCGGCTTCCTCGCGCCCCATAATTTCCGTGTGAGCACTGCGCGCTTCATTCCACATTTTTTCTAATGTATTACAACGCGCTGTAGCTATATTTAAATTGAACGAATCATGCGGTCTCTCTCTTAATCGAGTACACGTTAATTCTAATTCCGTTAATCGCGATTTTTTGCACGGCAATAAGCCCTTTTACTATTACCGGCGCCATCTTAAGCCTTTGAAAGAAAAATATAACGATGCGAGAACGAACTAACTATTACGATTCTTAAAATCACACATAAATCACAACTGAAAACTATAGGTACACGGCCCGCTTTTACACCAAACGCCTAAAAAATTCGTAACTAAGTAACACTCCAAATTTTGCTAGACGCGCACCTCGTTAATTTCGTACAACATTTTTTTTTTCCTTTTAACACACCCCAAATAATTAAATCAATTCACTATTTATCACAACTTTCAGTCCGTAACTGATTACCATCATTGACAATGCAGGTCGGCTTAACCTAATTAATACGCAATTTTGTAACCACAACCTTCAATCTTTAGATCGGAACGCTGGCTCTTTACCACTGAGCCATTTTGCTATTTTGTTATCCCGAGTAGAAATGTTTTCCGGGCAAAAATAAGGCCCTGTTCAGGTACCTGACGAATATTAAAAGGCCCTGAACAGGTGCCTGTAAAGGGCCTTTAAAAAATGTAATGGGGTGGAGATCAGGGCCTGTTTTATGTAATACTATTCTGTGGGTATGTTCAGGTGATATTAAGGCACTTAATTAGTAGTAAAAATTAAATCTGAATGTATTTGTTATTTTACATTTGTTTTTAATTGTTAACCGTAGAGGACGGGAATTTTCTGGTTCAAAAAAGCTTCTTTTTTCAATAAAATTAATGTCTAAAAACAGCGGATCACTTTTAACCTTTAGAGGACGGGAATTTGGGTTTACTGTTTTCTCTCACTTTTCTATAGAAATCGAGTTTATGTGATGTCACACATCTCAAAACTAACACATGTAAAGGGTCGATCATGGGCATGGCCCGTATAAAATATACTAATATAAAGTTATAAATATAAGGTTAATTAGGCGTGCGTACATGCGCGCGCGCGCGCGTGTGTGTGTGTGTGTTTGCGTATAGGTTTTGTAAATAAAATAAAATGCATTTTAATACATTAATATTTATTATAAACATAAATATTATAGATAATATAATTAAAATATATGGTTTAATATAATTTTCAAATAATTACAACAATCTTAATATAATATACTATTAATAACATTGCACTTTTTTTATAATACAAAATTAAATCTTTTCACATATTTAAAGCAATATAATAAGTACTGCATAAACTTTTATATTATTAAAGTGTTTTCACTATTTATATATTGTATTTTCCTTTTCAATCGATACCTTCGACTCTTAGTAAATTAAGCTTCTGAGCATAATCAATTTTTTTACTCATTTTATATTTATAAAAACTCTTGATAAAATTCTAACCTGAAAATTTATATACAATACTATATAATTTGTAGATCCTATTACTAACCTCACATTCGAACTAACAAAATTGACTTTTACTATAACGTCACATCCGAACTAACAAAATTAGGCCCTGACTTAAATTCCATTACATTCGTATCCCGGCCCTTAACAGGCGGCCTTTTCAGGCCCTGTTTTCTAATTCAGGCGGCCTGGTTAGAATTTCTACTCGGGATATTAAGAGTTAATTTCAGGCTATAAAGAACAGTTGAAAATATGGTAAAAAAATTTCTAAGTCCAAATTTTATGAATTCAACTGTTCTTTATAGCCTGAAATTAACTCTTAATAACAAAATAGCAAAATGGCTCAGTGGTAAAGAGCCAGCGTTCCGATCTAAAGATTGAAGGTTCAAATTCCGCGGCTGGCTAATATTTTTTTTTTATTTTTTTTTATTTTTTTTTAATTTATGAACTATGGCCAACATATTGGTAATAGTTTACAAAAGGTAAGATAGTAACTATTGGCAATATTTTGGCAATATATTGGATATTGTGGTGTAACAATATGTTGGCAATATATTTCCAATATGTTGGCAATATATTTCCAATATATTGCAAATATATTTACAATAGCAAATAGCAATAGTATATCAATATATTGCCAATAGTTACCATTTTTACGCGGGCAATCGTTGGGTCTTCGTACTATGATTTTTTACCACAATGCATTTACCGCAGGATACCTCAAGAAATTTTTCATCGAATAGGCTGAAATTTTAACAGTAACTATATTAAGCACCATTCTAATACACTTGAATAAATCTGAATTTAGAAATGATGCAGATAAAAAAATTAACTTGATAATTAAACTATTAATAATTACATTATAAAATAACCGTTTAAAAACAACTTCGGAAACTTAATGTGCATTATTCTTAAATTATACCTATTCAAGCAGTACCGCTGTCGCCAATGAATCCGAAGGCGCTACTCGTGGGCCGCTGGTCCTCGCTGTGTTACGGTGGTTCGTCGCTCAGGAGATCCGTCACTTTGGATAACGTCCTGAGCGAGTGTCGACTTCGGGTTCCCCTCTTGGAACTTACCGAAAGCCGGCCACAGGGAAACTAGTTCCGTAAACCTGGGGTTAGCAGTTGTACAACTATCGCCGAACCCTGCCCAATTTGGGGTTAGCAGCTGCACAACTATTGCCTAACCCAATCACAACGTGAAGCTATTCGCGCTTCAAACCAACCTGGAACCACCTGCTCACAGACACAAGGACCAGAACAAACGGCCCCACACGATATCGTAACACTCGCGATGCACTCCGTACGATACACTCAGACGCCCGGCTAAATACGTTCGTCGACTCCCGTAGGTAGCACCTGAAGCTTCCACCGACGCACGAACCGATCACCTCGAACGCACGAGCGTAATTACCGAATGACGTTCAAGTCGCAACTCAATCGTCCTAACTGCACCAGGAAGGAGGGTGGGAGCGCAATGCCCTTTTGGACCCCGTACGTACTAATATACGAAGTATATCGACGACCTTTCATACCTCGGAACTCATGATGCTACCTATGGTCAAAACCCGAGCGGATTTCCCGGGTGACGCGCCACTGATGTTTATTAGCGGTAATAAAACCATCCGTGCAAGAATACCGAAATATAACGAGAGACATTAATTGTTCACGAATTGGAAAATCCCGAAGCCCGCTTGTACCTGCCTGTTTAAGCATGTCCTAACTCGAATTGAGCGAAACCTTGCACATTTTAATAGAAATATTATTATTACGTTCAAAAATACGCGACGCGCCGAACTATAGACGATATAGAAAATAAATATACTATTTTCCGCGATTGAAAGCGCAAATTGGCGCGAACAACTATGTTAACCAATCGTTGGCTCTTCGTACTATGATTTTTTACCACAATGCATTTACCGCAGGATACCTCAAGAAATTTTTCATCGAATAGGCTGAAATTTTAACAGTAACTATATTAAGCACCATTCTAATACACTTGAATGAATCAGAATTTAGAAATGATGCAGATAAAAAAATCAACTTGTTAAATTATTGCAAATAATTGAAAATTTTATAAAAAACCGATTAATAATTTGTTGCTTTTAGTAATTCTGCTTCATTTAGGTGGATTATAATGGTGTCTTAAAGTTACTATTAAAATTCAGCCTTTTCAGTGAAAAAGTTCTTGAGATATCCTGTGGTAAGTGCATTATGATAAAAATTATGGTACGGAGAGCTAATAATTGATTAGCATAATTATGTAGCAAATAAATTAGCTAAAAAAATATTGATAAAAGTTAATAATAATACAATTCGTTTAAAAAAATAGAACATGTATTAGTTTCTTATATAATAAATTATTTAGTATTATTAATAAACTTTTTATTCTAAATTTGTACCCAGATTTGTCCCTTCAACTAAAAGTTACTATAATGTATGAAATCACCTTAAAATAATAAAATATTTTCTTTTGGAACTACGGTCAACAATAAAAAAATTAAAATCTAAAAATTCCTTATTTTCAAATTTCGACAGACAATTCGATTGGACATACGTCTCCGTGGTTTATTCCGACACGGAGTACGGAAATCACGGGTATGAAACTCTTGTCTCCCTAGCAAGCAAGTACTCGATATGTTTCAGCGCGCCCCAGCGCATCCACAAGGAAAGATTCTTGCCTGAAGATTACGACAATGTTATTCGTACCATTGCTAATAAAACCGAAGTTCGAGGTATGTGTTTACATAACGTTGATTACATGTATCATGTGTACACTCTCTTCCTCTAACAATGGTATATCACCACTCTTTTACGAGCACATCTTCAGATTGCACTTCCTTATTCCTTTTTAATTGCAATCACCGGGATTTTCCATTTATTTGTATTTATCGTAACCTTCGTTTTATCTAGTTAGAGATAACGTATATAATTATAAAGTTTTTGATAAATATGACTTGGTACAGTCAACTAGTCCATATTAATCTATAAACAAGGTACATTTTGCAAATTCTCCTTATTAGATCTACAATTCTCATTTCTGTTTTGACAGGAGCATTTGAAAAAGTAATTGAACAATAGCAAGGAAAAAGGAAATGATTTTGTGAAACAAAAATTTAAAGATACCGATATATTTGCAACTTTCACCCTGATTACGCGAGTTTTTAGATTTGACGGATATTATTATGAGAATAGTTGGTCCAACGATGAGATGGGAGTTACTTTTTTGTTAGTAGATAAGGGAAAACATGTAATTCCGTAAAACGAGTTGGAAAACTAGAAATACCTTGTGATTTGAATTTATAAAGCAGCGTAAACAGTATAATGGGGATATCCGACTGTATAGCACTAAACTTTTTTTAAAAGTATTATATTTTTTTCAATGCTTATGCATTTCGTGAAAGCTTCGAGGAAACGTACATATTTTTGTATAAATTTTTTATTAGAATTTAGTTAATAAATCGATAAAATAATGCATTATTCTGGAAATTTTAATGATATGCTTTTAGATACTTATCTAAATAGAGACCGAGTGCAAAGCAATAAGAAATAATTGAAAAAAAGTTGAAGCATAATTTCAAATTTGTATTCAAAATGTATTTTATTGCTAACAACCAGGATTAGTATGTTTAATTATCATTTCAGTTGTTATAAGTTTGTTCTAATGATTTAACGTTGTTTCATTATTCTTAATTACTATAGACACACATAACGAATATACAATGAAGAAAAACCAAAGATTCGTTGAAGTTAGTTATATTGAAATAATAAATTCATTTTATTCCATCTTGGTCAATAAATTAATTCAAAATTGATATTTACGAGTTCAAGAAGTCAGGGTTGGGTAATTTTCAAATACTTTTTCATTATTTGAGTGTAAAGATTAAAAAAAAACAAATTTACATGTATAACTACATAGTATATAACGCTATCGATATATTTGCAACTTTCACCCTGATTACGCGAGTTTTTAGATTTGACGGATATTATTATGAGAATAGTTGGTCCAACGATGAGATGGGAGTTACTTTTTTGTTAGTAGATAAGGGAAAACATGTAATTCCGTAAAACGAGTTGGAAAACTAGAAATACCTTGTGATTTGAATTTATAAAGCAGCGTAAACAGTATAATGGGGATATCCGACTGTATAGCAGTAAACTTTTTTTAAAAGTATTATTTTTTTCAATGCTTATACATTTCGTGAAAGCTTCGAGGAAACGTACATATTTTTGTATAAATTTTTTATTAGAATTTAGTTAATAAATCGATAAAATAATGCATTATTCTGGAAATTTTAATGATATGCTTTTAGATACTTATCTAAATAGAGACCGAGTGCAAAGCAATAAGAAATAATTGAAAAAAAGTTGAAGCATAATTTCAAATTTGTATAATAAAAATAAATGTATTTTATTGCTAACAACCAGGATTAGTATGTTTAATTATAATTTCAGTTGTTACACGTCTGTTCTAATGATTTAACGTTGTTTCATTATTGTTAATTACTATAGACACACATAACGAATATACAATGAAGAAAACCCAAAGATTCGTGTGAAGGTTAGTTATATTGAAATAATAAATTCATTTTATTCCATCTGGTCAATAAATTAATTCAAAATTGATATTTGCGAGTTCAAGAAGTCAGGGTGGGTAATTTTCAAATACTTTTCATTATTTGAGTGTAAAGATAAAAAACAAATTTACATTGCATATAAGTTACATGTAACTACAATAGTATATACCGCTATCGATCGAATACTTTTTTGAATACCGAGTAGCAATTTTTAATTATATATATATATCATATACGATGTTGTTATGCTAGTCGATTTGTTTTTTTAATCTTCACACTCAAATAATGAAAAAGTACTCGAAAATAAGTGGTTGGCGTCTACTTACCCAATCCTGGTTTAAGTAGTTAAACAATACTTCAAAAATTTTAAAAGCTCCTTTTCGATACTACAGGCGTTACAAGACAAGTAGGCATTATTTTACTATAAACAGAACGGTTCCATGCTCATTTCGTCAAACTTTGTTTCATAATATTTTCCATTATTTATAATGTTTATTTATTACACATATACACGCTATATTTTAAATATTATTTGTTGATTTCTAAATTGTAATGAATATCTGTAAATTACTAACACATTTCGACACAATAAATTGTTTAGTGATTTGGAAGAGAGGGGAAATTGTACAGTCGAGAGATTAATATTTCTTGGTATTAATTTTATTACGTTGAGGGTAAATTTGATTATTCTAACATTCTTTTCAAATTATCTATTTAGTGTAATATTTGAAATAATTATCTGTAATTCGTGTTATTTTTTTAAAAAATAAAAGTGGTAGTACTGTTCGCGGAGAAAGTGACCACCATACATGTGATGGATGCTGCACGTCGTATGGGTGTAGGTACACGTTTCGTTTGGATTGGCAGCGACGCCTGGTCAACCAGTAATCATCGCAATTTTTTGAATCCTGGACGTCGAATGGATCCCCAGGAAGTTGTGCTGGAAGGCGCACTTGCAGTTCAGCCATTGTCCAGGCAAATGTCTGGCTTCGACGACTATTTTACTAATTTAACACCGGAACACGAAACGATCAATCCTTGGTTTCGTGAATTTTGGCGGGAGTATCATAGATGTGATGAAACCAATTTTACTCAGCCTGACGTCGATGAGGATTACGATTACGTAAGTGAAGTAAATTTTTAAACAACCTTTTTAAATTTTTTAAACAACCTTGATCATGCGTCATCAATAGAAAAAATATAAACACAAACTTACTAATTATCCCTATATAAGAAAGCACGAATCTGGTATTGTTTCATATACAGCAGAAATTTCGTCGTGTATACATCTGTTTGACGTTCCTCGCTCGTGTTTAGAATGAGGAAAAAGAAGCGAAAATTTAAATCGACTTGCGGCGAAATAATATTTGTAAACATTGTACGATATTGATATTATAAGGTATATTTTTTAATTTTTTTCATTTACGTTCCCGGTTTACATTATATTCTGAGATGTACTAATCGAAATTAATAAATTTTATACAGTCTGAAGAGGGTAGCATTGTCTACCGAAACGTTACGAAAAAAGAAAAATGTGTTAAATTTCTTTTTTACCTACACCTCTGACTTGGGAAGATCGATAAATTCTATTCAACTGATAAATTTTTTTAATTTTGCTTCCTCATGGTGGAAGCTTTGTAATAGTAACATTTTTCAACTCGCTTAAAACATGTTATAAGTCTGTTTTAACATGTCAGGGTAGAAATCTGTGTTTTTAGAAAATTTCTGTATGGATGTGTGTGTATGTTTGTGTGTATGTTCCACACCTCCCGCTCACGTTGTTAAGTGTACAAAATACCAAATCGATACCGAAAGCCGCACGAGAATGGGTCACCCATCCAAGTACTGCGCGCAGCAAATCTGCTTAACTTTCGTGATCGGCCAATAAGATGTGTCCCACCACTCCGCCACCGCGTCGGTTTTTTACTGGTAACTTTTAATTATAATTTATTAATAGAAAATTAAAATGTTTTTTAAAATAATAAAAACATAAAACACTCCAAGTGAACAACAGATTTCTAATTGGAGCATTTCCAATAGATATATTATTCCAAATACTCATGTAATTAGTGCAGATCACGATGATATATTTTAATATATTTTTATTTACATAAGTTGACATATTCCTTGGTCGTAGAAGAAGCTTCGTAATAGTAAATTGTTTTAATTTGTTAAAAAACATGCATACTAGAAGTATATATTTTGACATGTCTAGAAGAAAGCAAATCTAGTGTTTTTAGTGTTTATAATGTGAGTGTGTGTGTTTGTGTACGTATATATATATATATACCAGCAGATTTCTTAAACTAATCGGTCAATACCGCTGTATTGTTTCATAGTCAACTTTCGATTTTTGAAAAATTTATTTTTGAAATTTGTGAGTGTTGCAGATGGTTTTTTTAATTTGTCATATATATATATATATGGGGTATTCCACGTGAAGTGGTCCGATCAAAATTTTAAAATGCACCAAATTTTGGTACACATTGCAAATATTTTTCAAGAATACAGAAAAAAATTTTTAGGTACTGGAATTATTAGCTCAAAAGTTATTCTAACCTCAAAAGTGAACTTTTTCCAGTTTTTTTCAACACCAGCTGGGTTTATCGCTATTTAACTCAAAATCTATCAACTTTACTATACAACATTATATGTAACATTCGTTACTAATTATGTGTAGAATTATCCTTCTGGGTTAGAATTTCTAATCTCAAGGTCAATGTTACATAAACTACATGTCAATATTCAACTTAAATAAAGTGTAAGTTCGCCACAATTGATTTTTGTATCCAAAGTCCTAAAAGAAAGCTTGGAGCAATACCTTTCAAATGGTCTGTAGCATTTTATGGCCTTCAATTCTGTAAAAAGTTATGATAATTTAAAGAAACACCAAATTTTTTAAAAATTTAAATGGGAAATACCATGTTAATTTTTGTGAATTTTTTGTCCTTTCTTTAAATTATCATAACTTTTTACAGAATTAAAGGCCATAAAAATGCTACAGACCATTGAAAAGGTATTGCTCTCAAGCTTTCTTTAGACTTTTGGATAAAAAAATCAATTGTGGCACACTTACACTTTTTTAAGTTGAATATTGACACGTAGTTTAAGTAACATTGACCTTGAGATTAGAAATTCTAACCCAGAAGAATAAATTCTACACATAATTAGCAACGAATGTTACATAGAATGTTGTATAGTAAAAGTTGATAGATTTTGAGTTAAAATAGCGATAAACCCAGCTGGTGTTGAAAAAAACTGAAAAAAGTTCACTTTTGAGGTTAGAATAACTGTTGAGCTAATAAATTCCAGTACCTAAAAATTTTTTCTGTATACTGAAAAATATTTGCAATGTGTACCCAAATTTGGTGCATTTTAAAATTTTGATCGGACCACTTCACGTGGAATACCCAATAATATATATATATATATATATATATATATATATATATATATATATATATATATGACAAATTAAAAAAACCATCTGCAACACTCAAAATTTCAAAAATAAAATGTAGTCTTTATGGTAATAACGACCTGTATATTTTTGGAACTAAAATTATTTGTAACTAGCAAAGTAATTTATCATTACAAACTTTTTAATAAAATGTTTGTTTGCTCATATTTCTGAAACCATCGGTCAAAATGGTGGACAATAATCGTGGTAATAGAATATAATAAAGAAGCTGTTTTCTGTAAAAATTCCAGTCCATTTCATCAAGTATTATTGAGGAAAAAAGTGTAATGTAAAATAAGGTTGTTTTTGAAAATTTTTATTTCGTGGTAAAACATGCTTAATACCTATATGTAGTAAGTGTACAAAATTGATAATATTTTATTATTTATATTTTGTGTAGGTAGTAAAGCGATGGTTAGAGCACGCGATTCTACGCTAGAATCCCGGGGTCCAACGCTAGGTGGAGACGATATAATTATGAATAATAAATTTCATATTAGTATAATATATTACATATTGAAGCGTTTCATTTATTTTGCGGAAGTTATAACATGTTGATGAATTGACAGTGGTGTTTTTTAAATACAGACTTTGATACATTTATTTTTATTTTAATATGATGGGTAAATTTAAAAAGTGTTATAATTAGATATAATTGATTATTTAAAACAAAATTAAACGGACTTACTACTCCCTTTACAAAATAGGTAGAGAAGAAAAAGAAGGAAAAATAAAAAACTAACTTATTGACCTGAGAAATAAAAAACAAAATGATTGAAGTAATACGCGTTGGTAAAAGGTTCCAAGACCTTTATTTAATTTAAATGATGATAAAAAAATCCAATGATTTTTGAAAAAAGTAGCTTCTATTAAGAACCTGTGGGTTTGTAAATTATAATTAATTTGCCACATACTAAAGTATTCCTTACTATTAAATTAAAATAAAATCGTGTAATGATCTTAGAAGTTATCAAAACAATCATTGTAGTGATAGTACGACATTATAGTTTGTATTATTAAAAAACTTAGCAGCTTTAGTGTAACTACGATAAAAAGGATCATGAATTGGTTTACTTACTTTAAATGAAAGATACCGTAAGAACTTATGTTGGACGGATTGAAACTTATTAATTAAAGTGACAGTTAACGGAGACGAATTTTTTGTATAATAAGTTAAAATTGGGAGAACTAAACAATTATATAAATTAATAATATCAATAATATTTTAAAAATACTGTAGAACGTTTATAAATTCAATGAAATTCATACATTTATATACTCTATACTCTATAGAGACGACAGCATTTATATGTCGTCCAAGTGAAAAGTGATGTCAAAATAGTACGTACCAAGATCTTTTATTGTACTAACACTATTTAACTTAATTTTATCAGTGTAATATAGTCGTTATAAGAAACTGATTTTTTCTTTTCCACATTCAAATACAATTCATTAACTATCGACCACTGTTGATATAATGACATATCTTAATATATATATACTATACTATATATATTTATATATATAGATATTATATTATGACAAATTAAAAAAAACCATCGCAACACTCAAAATTTTCAACATAAAATGTAGTCTTTGATGGTATAACGACCTGTATATTTTTGGAACTAAAATTATTTGTAACTAGCATAAGTAATTTATCATACACAACTTTAATAAAATGTTGTTCTGCTCATATTTCTGAAAACCATCGCGTCAAAATGGTGGACAATAATCGTGGTAATAGAATATAATAAAGAAGCTGTTTTCTGTTAAAATTCAGTCCATTTCATCAAGTATTTATTGAGGAAAAAAGTGTAATGTAAAATAAGGTTGTTTTTGAAAATTTTTAATTTCGTGGTAAAACATGCTTAATACCTATATGTAGTAAGTGTACAAAATTGATAATATTTTATTATTTATATTTTGTGTAGGTAGTAAAAAGCGATGGTTAGAGCACGCGATTCTTACGCTAGAATCCCGGGGTCCAACGCTAGGTGGAGACGATATAATTATGAATAATAAATTTCATATCAGTATAATATATTACATATTGAAGCGTTTCATTTATTTTGCGGAAGTTATACATGTCGATGAATTGACAGTGGTTTTTTTTATACATACTTTGATACATTTCGATATATATGTATTTTTTTATATTTCGATATAATTTTGATATACTTTGGTATATTTTGATATATTTTAATATGATGGTAAATTTAAAAAGTTTATAATTAGATATAATTTATTTATTTACAAAATTAAACGGACTTACACCCTTTACAAAATAGTTAGAGAAGAAAAAGAAGGAAAAATAAAAACTAACTTATGACCTGAGAATAAAAACAAAATGAATTGAAGTAATACGCGTTCGTAAAAGGTTCCAAGACCTTTTTATTTAATATAATGATGAATAAAACCCAATATTTTTTGAAAAAGTATCTTCTATTAAGAACCTGTGGGTTTGTAAATTATAATTAATTTGCCACATACTAAAGTATTCCTTACTATTACATTAAATAAAATCTTGTATGATCTTATAAGTTATCAAACAATCATTGTAGTGATAGTACGACATTATAGTTTGTATATTAAAAAACTTTAGCAGCTTTAGTGTAACTACGATAAAAAGGATCATGAATTGGTTTACTTACTTTAAATGAAAGATACCGTAAGAACTTATGTTGGACGGATTGAAACTTATTAATTAAAGTGACAGTTAACGGAGACGAATTTTTGTATAATAAGTTAAAATTGGGAGAACTAAACAATTATATAAATTAATAATATCAATAATATTTTTAAAAATACTGTAGAACGTTTTATAAATTCAATGAAATTCATACATTTATATACTCTATACTCTATAGAGACGACAGCATTTATATGTCGTTCAAGTGAAAAGTGATGTCAAATAGTACGTACCAAGATCTTTTATTGTACTAACACTATTTAACTTAATTTTATCAGTGTAATAGTCGTTATAAGAAACTGATTTTTTCTTTTCCACATTCAAATACAATTCATTAACTATCGACCACTGTTGATATAATGATATATATTAATAAATTAAAATTACAATATACCGGTAAAAAGTTTTAAATTAATTAGATTAAAAAATAATAAGTTAAAGTAGTAAGGCGCTTTCACAAATTTTTATTTATTTGCCACATACTAAAGTATTCCTTACTATTACATTAAATAAAATCTTGTATGATCTTATAAGTTATCAAACAATCATTGTAGTGATAGTACGACATTATAGTTTGTATATTAAAAAACTTTAGCAGCTTTAGTGTAACTACGATAAAAAGGATATGAATTGGTTTACTTACTTTAAATGAAAGATACCGTAAGAACTTATGTTGGACGGATTGAAACTTATTAATTAAAGTGACAGTTAACGGAGACGAAATTGTTGTATAATAAGTTAAAATTGGGAGAACTAAACAATTATATAAATTAATAATATCAATAATATTTTTAAAAATACTGTAGAACGTCTTATAAATTAAATGAAATTCATACATTTATATACTCTATACTCTATAGAGACGACAGCATTTATATGTCGTTCAAGTGAAAAGTGATGTCAAATAGTACGTACCAAGATCTTTTATTGTACTAACACTATTTAACTTAATTTTATCAGTGTAATAATAGTCGTTATAAGAAACTGATTTTTTCTTTTCCACATTCAAATACAATTCATTAACTATCGACCACTGTTGATATAATGATATATATTAATAAATTAAAATTACAATATACCGGTAAAAAGTTTTAAATTAATTAGATTAAAAAATAATAAGTTAAAGTAGTAAGGCGCTTTCACAAATTTTTATTTATTTACTAAGGCTATATATAGTTATATTTGGCACCTTTTCGAAAACAAAATAATAAGTTTGCACTTATCCGCATTGAAGCGACGATATAATATATAATATAGTTCAATTATTAATTTTATTTTTAAAAAAGATAGTCTTGTGCTTATTATTAACTGAACTATTCTTTGCCTTTCAAACAAGAATGCCTTTACAAAGATCGAATGTTCGATGTTTTCCAAGTATCTACACCCACATAATACTTGCTTCAGATGTACGGGGTGGCGTGTTCGGAGAAGTCGACGCAAAAGATAGCCCGTGAAACAGGATACAAGCAGCAAAAGTTTGTGCACTTTGTGCGGGACGCCGTGTACTCGGTAGCGTATGCCCTCCACGATATGTTCGTTGACAGATGTGGGAAAAATCACAAGGGAATGTGCGAAGCTATGAGGCATATCGATGGCGATAATTTGACCAACTATTTGGCTAACGTTACGTTTAAAGGTATCAAATACATTTCTTTGTTCAAAAATTCAATATTTCTGATAGCTTTAATTTATTAGATAAGTTATAGATTTATTAGATAGTAAACATTACTTTTATTTTGTTTACAATGCAAATAATAAAGTTTACGCTATTCAATCAAAAGCTCGATTATTCGGATCGAAAAGATAAACAAAGAAAAAAATGGAAATTCATAATAACATTTGCAGATGAAGCGGGAAACACATTTAGATTCATGAACGGTGTGGACGGTCCGCCTAGGTATTCGATATTAAACTACCAGAGGGACGCTGATGGATCCTATCGATGGCACGTTGTTGGAAATTATACACGTGAGTTTCACTTATATTCGAGAATTTAAATTTATATTTAAATTGCGCATTGTGTTACGATTATTTTCTCTCTCTCTCCCTCTCTCTACCTTTTTTTTGTTACCTTTCTTTCGGTCATTTGAATACTGTAATACGATCACTTGCATATAGAGTATAACGTTGGATTAGTTCAATTATTTTTGTACAAATTGAAGATTTCATCGGTGTTGATATTAAAATTATCTCGTGATAAATATTTGTTGGGAGTAATTAACATTACCTTTTGAAATAATCAAATGATTAGAAAGCGAGAATGGAAGTCCGATATTACGGTTGGATTCACGTATAATGAAATACCGAAGTCAGGAAGTAGGAGGACGTCGTTATTTCCCAAACTCAACATGCGCCAGTCCTTGTCGAGCTAATCAAGTGAAGGTTCGTGAAAAGCAAGATCCATGTTGCTGGCGTTGTAGACACTGTGGACTTTATCAGTTTAAGCTGGACGATCATAGGTGTGAAGATTGTGAATGGGGAACACGTCCTAAAGATGATAAAACTGCCTGCTCACCAATACCCGAAGAATTTATCGATTACTCGAGTCCTTGGGCTGTTACTGCCATGGCAGTTGCCACTTGCGGTAATTTTACACATACATACATACATACATTTTTGTTAAGATTTATTACTAAAGTTACTAGAAACATTGTATTGTTCGTGTAATTACAAATGTCGAAAGTTTTATTAAAAAATTTTGGGTCAAGAAGAAAATGAAATATCCGCGAGTGTATCTATTTTATAGAATAAATCGAGCGTAATGATTGGATTTTAAAAGAACTATTGGATTTTCGAGAACTCTTATCGATGAATTGCAGTGTATACAATATATATATATATATATATATATATATATACGAGGATCATAAATGTTGAACGAAATTTTATTATATAAAAGTGAATCGAGCTTACATATTGCTAAATAGAATTTTCGAAATGCCTATATGCATATCAACTTTTATTATAAATTTGCCATCATCGAAACGAGAAGGGTTTACTTACAAATTGACCGAGAGCTACCATATTTTTATACGAAATTTTTTTTAAGATTTATTTATATTTATTTATTTACCAGAAATACATACGTTGCTTAAGGGGATGTCGGACTCAGAAAATGGTAATTGTTAATATTTTTTATAAACAAAAGAATAAATTTTTGATAAAATCCTGAACGCTATGCCTTTAGGTATGTTTTAAACAGTATACTACAAATTTTTCAGATTTTTAAATTTGTAATTTATTTTTGATTTTTGCGTTGAAAATTCATGTATTTTTCGATTAATAATTACCAACCGAAAATTGTTTATTCAATTATTATTAAAAAAAATGATTTTTAAAAAAAAATCAAAACGTCTTGCCCTTGCTTTTGTTTCAAATTACCGATATCAATTTTTTCAGATTTTTAAATCATTATTTCTAACATAATTCTTATGTTAAAAGGTGTAGATCCCTGTAACTTGGGTCCGACATCCCGTTAAGTCTAACATGTACATAGATCTGGTAGTAAAATTAAACTAATTTATAACAAAAAGCACAAATAGAGATCTTGATAAATTAACAAAATAACAAAATTATGTAAAATTATCATTTTTTCTTATGTACTTCCTTAATTTCATTTTTTATATTTTTTCCGCTTACGTTTAATGTTTTTAGCTCATTTGGAAAATGTTTTATAGCATTATATTCACCATTCTTATATAGCTATTAGTTTTTTTAATTTTTGACAAAATTAGATCTTTATTTCTTGTTTTACTGTTGATACTTACATTTAGAGACACGTCGTTACTTTCATACTCTTTGAAAATTATTCTGATAAATCTTTTTTGTAATAATTTCGATATCAATATAAGATTGTTGTATGCTCCATCCCCTTGCAATAATGCCATAGAATGCAGTACTGTGGAAAAAAGTACAGTAAATTTGTAACAATGACTTTTGTCTAAAAATATAAAGAAAATATCCAGTTATTTTCGTTATGTAAGATACACTATAGTTCGATTTTAAGCGACTATCGCAATATAGACTCCTAAATATTTTAAAATCTACATTTAGATATAAGTCATTAGCGGCACCCTAGTAGAATTTTGAGCATAATTGAAACGGTTTTTAAGCCAGAAAATGACGAATTAGCAAAAAATGCTCAAAATATGATCCTAATATGATCAAATTTCAAATTTTGTCTAACCTTAAAATGCTCAATTTCTACTAGGGGCAATTCAATCACCATATGTATATTACGCAAGACAATAAAATTTATTAATACAATTATACAAATTTTTCGCAATCTCTAAAAGTATTTGCTTTTTCGAAGCGGCCATCAGTACAAAAATACTTGATTAATTTTAATTGCATAGTGTAACTGTATATAAATTCACCGAATAGCTATTTCATTTTGTTGGCGGGAATATTAATAGAATAAACCAGCGTGAGTTAATTACGGCTGTACAAAAAAAATCACATATACAATTGATAAAGTTTCACTATAAGATTGTCGTGAAAATAGAACGTACACTATATAGAATTTCGTAAAAAAAAATAACAAAGATCACTTACTACTTTACAAAACATAACTTGAGCGTACGTATACAGTGTATGAGTTGAAAGATTTTTTCGAACAATTTTTGGTTAAAATAAGTTTATTGATATAACCAAAGATATTTTCATAAAAGAACGAACGATTATTTTCATCTTGGTTTTTATCGGACCTTAAGCGAAAAGGATTAATTGGCGTTGTGGGCGTTTCAGGAATTCTACTAACGATCTTCGTGCTCTGCGTCTTTTGGCTCTACAGTGAAACGCCGATAATAAAAGCTTCGGGACGTGAACTGTCCTGCCTCTTGCTAGTTGGTACTTTGGCTTCATTTTTGATGACCTTTGCTATTATTGCAAGACCCAATACTCAGACTTGCGCGATAACCAGATTTGGTATTGGACTTTGTTATACCTTGTGCTACTCAGCTTTGGTTACCAAGACTAATCGGATACATCGAATATTTAACAACGCAACTAATAGTCCACATAAACCAAGGTATTTATATACATATATATACGCGTAACTAACTTTTCTTCAGTACATTCAAAAGTTTAATCTGATATATATTTATCACGTAAAATGTAAAGAGAATCGAAATATATAGAGTTAGAGTGTAATAAAAAAATTTTTAGATACAAAATTTATATTAATTTTTTTTAAATTAAATTTTATATCATCGATTACAAAGGTATATATATATTTCGTATTTTACATGTTACAATTTTGTATCGATTTATTTTTTTTTCGAAATAATTCAATTTAAAGAAAAAGTGATACCAGTGATCGTTTAGGATATAAAAAGGGGGGTACGTATGTGACACATGTCTCAATGATATTAAAAATTTATAGTTTTTACTAGGTTTCAAATATTGATTTTATCTTTGGGTTTGTTGTTCGGAAGGTTACTGAACGGAATTTAAATTTTGTTTGAGTAATAAAAAAAAGGCACTCCATAAATTTTTTTCACGAGATATAAAAGTTATAAAATTCATGCATCCCAGTTAGATGTTAAAACGGTATCATCGTGTTAGTTAAAAAAAAGTTTCGTATTTTTGAGTTCTCTGTTTACAACTATATTTTAATTAACTGAAGGCTTCAGATGAATTCTAATGTGCAAACATTTATTTCTATTTGACATATAATAAAGGTCTATTGCAGTTTATATAAATCAAGATCTTATTATCTTAATAGACAAATAATTTTCCTGACTGATGACATATGTAAATTATTTTCCATCTTATTTTAAGATATATTCACTTTGCGAATATAATGTACGACGAATCATTTTTTATTTTCAAAGTGAGATAGGTCATTTATATATATTGCAGGTGTCGATTTGCAGTGTTGAATTAAAGAATCTGCCATTATTAAACGTGACAAATATTCTTTCGAATTATAAATAATACGTAGATTACCACATAAAAATTTGAGATTAAACTTCCATAAACCGTATAGTTTACTCTATTTTAATTACATTTAGTTATCACAATTGTTTCTTATAGTCGTAATAAATTATTTGTAAATAGGATTGCAAATTATAGTTTTTTGTGATGTACGATTGTTACAAACACTTATAATGTCAAGGACATTAAATATATAACCCGTTATTATGTTAAACTTACCATTTAATAGTATGTATGTAATATTTGAAGCGAGTTGTTAGTAAAATTGTTAATTGAATAATACCTGTTGTAGATACACTAGTCCAAAGTCTCAGCTGTTAATAACCAGCATCCTTACGATCATCGAGGTTCTGATAAATGGCGCATGGCTTTTGAAGGCGCCACCTGCTGCTACCTACACATTTCCGACGAGAGATACGCGTTTGAGAATATGCCAAGGCTTTGACGATCGTTCCTACATGATTGGACTGATATATCCCTTCTTTTTAATCGGTAAGATTATATATATATATACGAAAGTTAATCAACTATAAATTATTTAAAACCATGCATTAATTATTCGATAATTGTTATAGTATTCGGATGTACAGGGTGTGTCCCAAATTTAAATTTAAATTCCAAACTTTGTGAGCGTATCGTGGGCTCATAGATAAGTAAAAAGTTTCGAAGAAGGGGATGCGATACCTAAATTACAGAGCACTACCTGGAAAATCCCAAATATTTAAAACCTAAATATATAAAAAAAATCAGAAAAAAATTACAGATACTGTTTAAACCAAATAAAATAGCGTAACAGAGAGATTTTTACAAAATAATAAATAATTAATTAATTATACGTAAATAGCTATTTTTGGTCGGTAATATATAGCTGGAAATCAATGATTCACGACTGCCCGAAAATCTCAATCATTTATCAATAAAAAAATTCCATAAATTAAATTCCTTGTTTAATAAAAAATAAATAATTTTCTGTTTTCTGGGGTTCACATCCCGTTAAGGAGAAAATTATATTTGAAATATTTCTTTTTATTGACAATAAATTTAAGTAACCAAACATATGTAAATTATTTAATTATCAACAATATAATTTATAACTTAAAAGATCTTAGTAACATTACTAAATAAATAGTATGTAATATGTTAAATGTAGGAAGAATAAAAAATGAAATCGACTATTCGATTAAGATTTTCTACATTGTTCTCGTGGTGATTTTTATTGTTTCAAATTTAATTTTCTCGATTATCTCCTTAAGGAGGTGGCATACCCGGTATGTTACCGACTGAGCACAAAAGATAATTATTCTTTTTATTTAAAAAAATACGCAATTTTATGCAAAACCCAAATACAGCAGCACTAGATAATTAAATAATAAGTCATTATACAAAGTTTCAAGTCAATACAACAAAGACACCTTAAAAAATTTCTGCACCGAAAAATCACGAATAATCGTACATTTTAGATGCAGAATTTTTTAGGGTGTCTTTGGTGTATTGATCTGGAACTTTGTAGAATTAATTATTGTTTAGTTATTTAGTGCTTCTGTACTCGGATTTTGCATAAAAGTGCGTGTTTTTTTAAATAAATGTAATAATTACCTTTTTTTGGCTCGGTCGGTAATCCACCGAGTAAGCCACCCCCTTAAGAAATGGAAATGGAGAAAAATTTCTTAGAAACATTTTGCTTATTTATGAGCCCTGAATACGCTCTCAAAGTTTGACCATTTAAATTTGGGACACCCTATGCATATATACCATCGTAAGACAAGTAAACTAAAAAAATATGTTAAGGGGAGTCCGTACACAAAGTTTCAGAAAAACGTCACCTCGAGAGGTGGCGCTGAAGTCAGGTGGGATAATGTTATAGAAACTACCGATAATTGTAAATTATAAAAATACGAAGCTCTCAATCCATAAATATTGAGCTGAGCGCCATAGCCATTCAAACGAGGAACATTTTTTAGTCGGATATGCATCCGAAAAATTATTATTGAAGTCGTAAAGTGAGAAGTACGATTTGACAGGTACGAAACCTGTGTTCTGTTATCGACGCCATTGCGGAATGCTTGGTTGCGCAATTACATCAGCTGCCTAGAGATGGCGCTCGTTTATTTGATTTGCGTCAAAAATATTATTATGTATTCGTTCAAATGAAATAATATACTTTTTTTACTTCTCTATAAAAGACTTCTCTATACTTATGTGGCGTATATAAATATATATATATATATATATATATACACTGCGTCTCGTATAAAAATAAAATATACTTTTCACTCTAATCAGCTATAATGTGCATTTGATCCCTGTAGACTCACTTTATTCCCCGTAAACCCACTTTATTCAACATACACTAACTCTATTACTTATTTTGACTTCTTCCTACAAATACTAAATTAAATATACCAAAAAATCTTGCAAAAATGTATAGGAATTTGAAAAGTGTATAACTTATTATAAATTAATTATTGTTGAATAAAGAGGTCTTTTAAATTATCAGGGTGAAAATTTGTATATGCAGTTCGGGAGTAAAAGCCATAGCTCCAACGAACAATTATTTTCTACTCTATTTATATTTTTATTTACAGTTTTTTTGCTTATTTTAATATAAAAACGCGATTTATATCATAAAATTTAGGTTATAAAATACTGTGAATACATTTATTAGCAATTGCGAAAAGACTTGAAGAAAATCTTGGAGAAACATTATAAATGTTAACAAAACTCTTCTGCTCTAGACAAAAATCAAGTTCCCCGTTTCCAAGTCTACGGGCGGGGATCACGCTCGCGCTTCCGAGCGAATCCCCGCCCGTAGGGTACTGAACGCGCGCTGCGTCGATTATTTCTTTTTATCTGTTTGGAATGGTAAAATCACGTTGCGGAATCACCTTCTCCATAGCTCCAACGAACGATTATTTTCCAATCTATTTATATTATTATTTACAGTTCCTTTGTTTATTTTATTATAAAAACGCGATTTATATCATAAAATTTAGGTTATAAAATACTAGTGAATACATTTATTAGTAATTGCGAAAAAACTTGAGAAAAATCTTGGAGAAACATTATAAATGTTAACAAAACTCTTCTGCTCTAGACAAAAATCAAGTTTCCCGTTTCCAAGTCTACGGGCGGGGATCACGCTCGCACTTCCGAGCGAATCCCCGCCGTAGGGTAGGGTACTGAACGCGCGCTGCGTCCGATTATTCCTTTTCATCTGTTTGGAATGGTAAAATCACGTTGCGGAATCACCTTCTCCATAGCTCCAACGAACGATTATTTTCCAATCTATTTATATTTTTATTTACAGTTCCCTTTGTTTATTTAATATAAAACGCGATTATAACCAAAATATAGGTTATAAAATGCTAGTGAATAGAAATATTAGTAATTACGAAAAGGCTGAAGAAAATCTTGGATAATCATTATAAATGTTAACAAAACTCTTCTGCTTCTAGACAAAAATCAAGTTCCCGTTTCCAAGTCTACGGGCGGGGATCACGCTCGCGCTTCCGAGCGAATCCCCGCCCGTAGGGTACTGAACGCGCGCTGCGTCGATTATTTCTTTTTATCTGTTTGGAATGGTAAAATGGCCGTTGCTGAATCACCTTCTTCCTAGCTGCCAACGAACGATTATTTTCCAATATATTTATATTTTATTACATGTTCCTTTGTTTATTTGAATATAAAAAACGCGATTTATATCATAAAATTAGGTTATAAAATAGCTAGTGAATACAATTATTAGTAATTGCGAAAAAAGCTTGAGAAAAATCTTGGAGAAACATTATAAATGTTAACAAAACTCTTCTGCTCTAGACAAAAATCAAGTTTCCCGTTTCCAAGTCTACGGGCGGGGATCACGCTCGCACTTCCGAGCGAATCCCCGCCGTAGGGTAGGGTACTGAACGCGCGCTGCGTCGATTATTCCTTTTCATCTGTTTGGAATGGTAAAATCACGTTGCGGAATCACCTTCTCCATAGCTCCAACGAACGATTATTTTCCAATCTATTTATATTTTTATTTACAGTTCCTTTGTTTATTTTAATATAAAAACGCGATTCATAACCAAAATATAGGTTATAAAATGCTAGTGAATAGAAATATTAGTAATTACGAAAAGGCTTGAAGAAAATCTTGGAGAATCATTATAAATGTTAACAAAACTCTTCTGCTCTAGACAAAAATCAAGTTCCCCGTTTCCAAGTCTACGGGCGGGGATCACGCTCGCGCTTCCGAGCGAATCCCCGCCCGTAGGGTACTGAACGCGCGCTGCGTTGATTATTTCGTTTCGTCTTTTTGGAATGGTAAAATGGCCTTGCTAAATCACCTTCTCATAGCTGCAACGAACGATTATTTTCTACTCTATTTATATTTTTATTTACTGTTCCTTTGTCTATTTGAATATAAAAACGCGATTTATATCATAAAATATAGGTTATAAAATGCTAGTGAATACAAATATTAGTAATTACGGAAATGCTTGAAGAAAATCTTGAATACTCATTATAAATGTTATCAAAACTCTCTTGCTTTAAACAAAAATCAAGTTTCCCGTTTGGAAGTCTACGGGAGGGGATCACGCTCGCGCTCTGTGGCGAATCCCCGCCCGTAGGGTACTGAACGCGCGCTGCGTTGATTATTTCGTTTCGTCTTTTTGGAATGGTAAAATGGCCTTGCTAAATCACCTTCTTCCATAGCTGCCAACGAACGATTATTTTCCAATATATTTATATTTTTATTTACTGTTCCTTTGTTTATTTGAATATAAAAACGCGATTTATATCATAAAATATAGGTTATAAAATGCTAGTGAATACAAATATTAGTAATTACGGAAATGCTTGAAGAAAATCTTGAATACTCATTATAAATGTTAACAAAACTCTCTTGCTTTAAACAAAAATCAAGTTTCCCGTTTGGAAGTCTACGGGAGGGGATCACGTTCGCGCTCTGTGGCGAATCCCCGCCCGTAGGGTACTGAACGCGCGCTGCGTTGATTATTTCGTTTCGTCTGTTTGGAATGGTAACATGGCCTTGCTAAATCACCCTCTTCATAGCTGCAACGAACGATTATTTTCCAATATATTTATATTTTTATTTACTGTTCCTTTGTCTATTTGAATATAAAAACGCGATTTATATCATAAAATATAGGTTATAAAATGCTAGTGAATACAAATATTAGTAATTACGGAAATGCTTGAAGAAATCTTGAATACTCATTATAAATGTTAACAAAACTCTCTTGCTTTAAACAAAAATCAAGTTTCCCGTTTCCAAGTGTACGGGAGGGGATCACGTTCGCGCCTCCGATGCGAATCCCCGCCCGTAGGGTACTGAACGCGCGCTGCTTCGATTATTCCTTTTCATCTGTTTGGAATGGTAAAATCACGTTGCGGAATCACCTTCTCCATAGCTCCAACGAACGATTATTTTCCAATCTATTTATATTTTTATTTACAGTTCCTTTGTTTATTTAATATAAAAACGCGATTCATAACCCAAAATATAGGTTATAAAATGCTAGTGAATAGAAATATTAGTAATTACGAAAAGGCTTGAAGAAAATCTTGGAGAATCATTATAAATGTTAACAAAACTCTTCTGCTCTAAGACAAAAATCAAGTTTCCCGTTTCCAAGTCTACGGGAGGGGATCACGTTCGCGCTCTCCGAGCGAATCCCCGCCCGTAGGGTACTGAACGCGCGCTGCGTTCGATTATTCCTTTTCATCTGTTTGGAATGGTAAAATGCACGTTGCGGAATCACCTTCTTCATAGCTGCAACGAACGATTATTTTCCAATATATTTATATTTTTATTTACTGTTCCTTTGTCTATTTGAATATAAAAACGCGATTTATATCATAAAATATAGGTTATAAAATGCTAGTGAATACAAATATTAGTATTACGGAAAGGCTTGAAGAAACCTTGAATACTCATTATAAATGTTAACAAAACTCTCTTGCTTTAAACAAAAATCAAGTTTCCCGTTTGGAAGTCTACGGGAGGGGATCACGTTCGCGCTCTGTGGCGAATCCCCGCCCGTAGGGTACTGAACGCGCGCTGCGTTGATTATTTCGTTTCGTCTTTTTGGAATGGTAAAATGGCCTTGCTAAATCACCTTCTTCATAGCTGCAACGAACGATTATTTTCTACTCTATTTATATTTTTATTTACTGTTCCTTTGTCTATTTGAATATAAAAACGCGATTTATATCATAAAATATAGGTTATAAAATGCTAGTGAATACAAATATTAGTAATTACGGAAATGCTTGAAGAAAATCTTGAATACTCATTATAAATGTTATCAAAACTCTCTGCTTAAACAAAAATCAAGTTTCCCGTTTGGAAGTCTACGGGAGGGGATCACGCTCGCGCTTCTGGGCGAATCCCCGCCCGTAGGGTACTGAACGCGCGCTGCGTCGAATATTTCGTTTCATCTGTTTGGAGTGGTAAAATGGCCTTGCTAAATCACCTTCTCCATAGCTCCAACGAACGATTATTTTCTACTCTATTTATATTTTTATTTACTGTTCCTTTGTCTATTTGAATATAAAACGCGATTTCATATCATAAAATATAGGTTATAAAATGCTAGTGAATACAAATATTAGTAATTACGGAAATGCTTGAAGAAAATCTTGAATACTCATTATAAATGTTATCAAAACTCTTCTTGCTCTAAACAAAAATCAAGTTTCCCGTTTGGAAGTCTACGGGAGGGGATCACGTTCGCGCTCTGTGGCGAATCCCCGCCCGTAGGGTACTGAACGCGCGCTGCGTTGATTATTTCGTTTCGTCTTTTTGGAATGGTAAAATGGCCTTGCTAAATCACCTTCTTCATAGCTGCAACGAACGATTATTTTCCAATATATTTATATTTTTATTTACTGTTCCTTTGTTTATTTGAATATAAAAACGCGATTTATATCATAAAATATAGGTTATAAAATGCTAGTGAATACAAATATTAGTAATTACGGAAATGCTTGAAGATAATCTTGAATACTCATTATAAATGTTAACAAAACTCTCTTGCTTTAAACAAAAATCAAGTTTCCCGTTTGGAAGTCTACGGGAGGGGATCACGCTCGCGCTATGTGGCGAATCCCCGCCCGTAGGGTACTGAACGCGCGCTGCGTTGATTATTTCGTTTCGTCTGTTTGGAATGGTAACATGGCCTTGCTAAATCACCCTCTTCATAGCTGCTACGAACGATTATTTTCCAATATATTTATATTTTTATTTACTGTTCCTTTGTCTATTTGAATATAAAAACGCGATTTATATCATAAAATATAGGTTATAAAATGCTAGTGAATACAAATATTAGTAATTACGGAAAGGCTTGAAGAAAATCTTGAATACTCATTATAAATGTTAACAAAACTCTCTTGCTTTAAACAAAAATCAAGTTTCCCGTTTCGAAGTCTACGGGAGGGGATCACGCTCGCGCTTTGGTGCGAATCCCCGCCCGTAGGGTACTAAACGCCGCGCTGCGTCGAATATTTCGTTTCATCTGTTTGGAGTGGTAAAATGGCCTTGCTAAATCACCTTCTCCATAGCTCCAACGAACGATTATTTTCTACTCTATTTATATTTTTATTTACAGTTCGTTTGTTTATTTGAATATAAAAACGCGATTTATATCATAAAATATAGGTTATAAAATGCTAGTGAATACAAATATTAGTAATTACGGAAATGCTTGAAGAAAATCTTGAATACTCATTATAAATGTTAACAAAACTCTCTTGCTTTAAACAAAAATCAAGTTTCCCGTTTCGAAGTCTACGGGAGGGGATCACGCTTCGCGCCTCCGAGCGAATCCCCGCCCGTAGGGTACTGAACGCGCGCTGCGTCGATTATTCGTTTCATCTGTTTGGAATGGTAAAATCGCCTTGCGGAATCACCTTCTCATAGCTCCAACGAACGATTATTTTCCAATCTATATTATAGTTTTATTTACAGTTCCTTTGTTTATTTGAATATAAAAACGCGATTCATATCCATAAATATAGGTTATAAAATGCTAGTGAATACAAATATTAGTAATTACGGAAAGGCTTGAAGAAAATCTTGAATAATCATTATAAATGTTAACAAAACTCTCTGCTTCAAACAAAAATCAAGTTTCCCGTTTGGCAAGTCTACGGGAGGGGATCACGTTCGCGCCTCTGTGGCGAATCCCCGCCCGTAGGGTACTGAACGCGCGCTGCGTTCGATTATTTCGTTTCGTCTTTTTGGAATGGTAAAATGGCACTTGCTAAATCACCTTCTTCATAGCTGCAACGAACGATTATTTTCCAATCTATTTATATTTTTATTTACAGTTCCTTTGTTTATTTTAATATAAAAACGCGATTCATAACCCAAAATATAGGTTATAAAATGCTAGTGAATAGAAATATTAGTAATTACGAAAAGGCTTGAAGAAAATCTTGGAGAATCATTATAAATGTTAACAAAACTCTTCTGCTCAAGACAAAAATCAAGTTTCCCGTTTCCAAGTCTACGGGAGGGGATCACGTTCGCGCCTCCGAGCGAATCCCCGCCCGTAGGGTACTGAACGCGCGCTGCTTCGATTATTCCTTTTCATCTGTTTGGAATGGTAAAATCACGTTGCGGAATCACCTTCTCCATAGCTCCAACGAACGATTATTTTCCAATCTATTTATATTTTTATTTACAGTTCCTTTGTTTATTTTAATATAAAAACGCGATTCATAACCCAAAATATAGGTTATAAAATGCTAGTGAATAGAAATATTAGTAATTACGAAAAGGCTTGAAGAAACCTTGAATACTCATTATAAATGTTAACAAAACTCTCTTGCTTTAAACAAAAATCAAGTTTCCCGTTTCGATGTCTACGGGAGGGGATCACGCTCGCGCTTTGGTGCGAATCCCCGCCCGTAGGGTACTAAACGCCGCGCTGCTTCGAATAATTCGTTTCATCTGTTTGGAGTGGTAAAATGGCCTTGCTAAATCACCTTCTCCATAGCTCCAACGAACGATTATTTTCTACTCTATTTATATTTTTATTTACAGTTCGTTTGTTTATTTTCATATAAAAACGCGATTTATATCATAAAATATAGGTTATAAAATGCTAGTGAATACAAATATTAGTAATTACGGAAAGGCTTGAACAAAATCTTGAATACTCATTATAAATGTTATCAAAACTCTCTTGCTTTAAACAAAAATCAAGTTTCCCGTTTGGAAGTCTACGGGAGGGGATCACGTTCGCGCTCTGTGGCGAATCCCCGCCCGTAGGGTACTGAACGCGCGCTGCGTTGATTATTTCGTTTCGTCTGTTTGGAATGGTAAAATGGCCTTGCTAAATCACCTTCTTCATAGCTGCAACGAACGATTATTTTCCAATATATTTATATTTTTATTTACTGTTCCTTTGTTTATTTGAATATAAAAACGCGATTTATATCATAAAATATAGGTTATAAAATGCTAGTGAATACAAATATTAGTAATTACGGAAATGCTTGAAGAAAAACTTGAATACTCATTATAAATGTTAACAAAACTCTCTTGCTTTAAACAAAAATCAAGTTTCCCGTTTGGAAGTCTACGGGAGGGGATCACGCTCGCGCTATGTGGCGAATCCCCGCCCGTAGGGTACTGAACGCGCGCTGCGTCGATTATTTCGTTTCATCTGTTTGGAATGGTAAAATCGCCTTGCAAAATCACCTTCTTCATAGCTCCAACGAACGATTATTTTCTACTCTATATATATAGTTTTATTTACAGTTCGTTTGTTTATTTGAATATAAAAACGCGATTTATATCATAAAATATGGTTTATAAAATGCTAGTGAATACAAATTTTAGTAATTACGGAAAGGCTTGAAGAAAATCTTGTGGAATCATTATAAATTTTAACAAAACTCTTCTGCTTTAGACAAAAATCAAGTTTCCCATTTGGAAGTCTACGGGAGGGGATCACGCTCGCGCTATGTGGCGAATCCACGCCCGTAGGGTACTGAACGCGCGCCGCGTCGATTATTTCGTTTCGCCTGTTTGGAATGGTAAAATGGCCTTGCTAAATCACCTTCTTCATAGCTGCAACGAACGATTATTTTCCAATATATTTATATTTTTATTTACTGTTCCTTTGTTTATTTGAATATAAAAACGCGATTTATATCATAAAATATAGGTTATAAAATGCTAGTGAATACAAATATTAGTAATTACGGAAATGCTTGAAGAAAAACTTGAATACTCATTATAAATGTTAACAAAACTCTCTTGCTTTAAACAAAAATCAAGTTTCCCGTTTGGAAGTCTACGGGAGGGGATCACGCTCGCGCTATGTGGCGAATCCCCGCCCGTAGGGTACTGAACGCGCGCTGCTTCGATTATTCCTTTTCATCTGTTTGGAATGGTAAAATCACGTTGCGGAATCACCTTCTCCATAGCTCCAACGAACGATTATTTTCCAATCTATTTATATTTTTATTTACAGTTCCTTTGTTTATTTTAATATAAAAACGCGATTCATAACCCAAAATATAGGTTATAAAATGCTAGTGAATAGAAATTTTAGTAATTACGAAAAGGCTTGAAGAAAATCTTGGAGAATCATTATAAATGTTAACAAAACTCTTCTGCTCAAGACAAAAATCAAGTTTCCCGTTTCCAAGTCTACGGGAGGGGATCACGTTCGCGCCTCCGAGCGAATCCCCGCCCGTAGGGTACTGAACGCGCGCTGCTTCGATTATTCCTTTTCATCTGTTTGGAATGGTAAAATCACGTTGCGGAATCACCTTCTGCATAGCTCCAACGAACGATTATTTTCCAATCTATTTATATTTTTATTTACAGTTCGTTTGATTATTTTAATATAAAAACGCGATTTATATCATAAAATATAGTTTATAAAATACTAGTGACTACTAATATTAGTAATTACGGAAAGGCATGTAGAAAATCTAAAATCATTGTTATAAATGTTAAAAAAATCTTATGCTTTAAACAAAAATCAAGTTTCCCGTTTGGAAGTCTACGGGAGGGGATCACGCTCGCGCTATGTGGCGAATCCACGCCCGTAGGGTACTGAACGCGCGCCGCGTCGATTATTTCGTTTCGCCTGTTTGGAATGGTAAAATGGCCTTGCTAAATCACCTTCTTCATAGCTGCAACGAACGATTATTTTCCAATATATTTATATTTTTATTTACTGTTCCTTTGTTTATTTGAATATAAAAACGCGATTTATATCATAAAATATAGGTTATAAAATGCTAGTGAATACAAATATTAGTAATTACGGAAAGGCATGTAGAAAATCTAAAATCATTGTTATAAATGTTAAAAAAATCTTATGCTTTAAACAAAAATCAAGTTTCCCGTTTGGAAGTCTACGGGAGGGGATCACGCTCGCGCTATGTGGCGAATCCCCGCCCGTAGGGTACTGAACGCGCGCCGCGTCGATTATTTCGTTTCGCCTGTTTGGAATGGTAAAATGGCCTTGCTAAATCACCTTCTCCATAGCTCCAACGAACGATTATTTTCTACTCTATTTATATTTTTATTTACTGTTCCTTTGTTTATTTGAATATAAAAACGCGATTTATATCATAAAATATAGGTTATAAAATGCTAGTGAATACTAATATTAGTAATTACGGAAATGCTTGAAGAAAATCTTGAATACTCATTATAAATGTTAACAAAACTCTCTTGCTTTAAACAAAAATCAAGTTTCCCGTTTGGAAGTCTACGGGAGGGGATCACGCTCGCGCTATGTGGCGAATCCCCGCCCGTAGGGTACTGAACGCGCGCTGCGTCGATTATTTCGTTTCATCTGTTTGGAATGGTAAAATCGCCTTGCAAAATCACCTTCTTCATAGCTCCGACGAACGATTATTTTCTACTCTATATATATAGTTTTATTTACAGTTCGTTTGTTTATTTGAATATAAAAACGCGATTTATATCATAAAATTTAGGTTATAAAATACTAGTGAATACATTTATTAGTAATTGCGAAAAACTTGAGAAAAATCTTGAAGAATCTTTATACATTTTAACAAAACTCTTCTGCTCTAGACAAAAATCAAGTTTCCCGTTTGGGAGTCTACGGGCGGGGATCACGCTCGCGCTTCCATGCGAATCCCCGCCCGTAGGGTACTGAACGCGCGCTCCGTCGATTATTCCTTTTCATCTGTTTGGAATGGTAAATCGCGTTGCGGAATCACTTTCTCCATAGCTCCAACGAACGATTATTTTCTACTCTATTTATATTTTTAATATACTGTTTTTTGTTTATTTTAATATAAAAACGCGATTTATATCATAAAATTTAGGTTATAAAATATTAGTGAATACATTTATTAGTAATTGCGAAAAGACTTGAAGAAAATCTTGGAGAATCATTATAAATTTTAACGAAACTCTTCTGCTTTAGACAAAAATCAATTTTCCCGCTTCGAAGTCTACGGGAGGGGATCACGCTCGGGCTATAATGTAAACGTGTATAGTAAATATTTTTATTTGGACCGGGCCGCATATCCATATATATATACATGTATATTGTGTATCGGCGGTCACCTTGTCGTCGTGTCATTGTGCCGGCCGCGACTCGCGAGTGATGTACTGATCGATTTCCTATATAGTAAAGTTGGTCCTACATATAAAGTATGTACTAATATATGTATTAGTAATGGATGAAGCGCGCTACGCGTGCCTTCGTTTTCAATTCGAGTTTCTGTTTTGAGTTCGAGATTACCGATATATAGCGATATTCTTGAACGTTCATATTATATTACTAGTGGATTTGGGCGCGCTACGCGTGCCGATGTTTTGTTTTCCATTGATTTTCGAGTTTTTTCATGTTCGAGATCGAGATTCGAGATCTGCGATTCGAGTGCGTACTCAATTTTACAATAGGATAGACTAGATCATCGAGGCCATCGTTTACTGTTTTGTTTGATTTTTTTAAACCTCTAAAATATTTGAGATGCCTTTTCGAGAGGATTGCGGGCTTATTTAGTATATAAGATATAAAAATATATATATTATCTGCCTCTCTAAAGTCGGGAACATACAGTATGCAACGTTCGCCGGTCGCCGGGACAAACATAACCTATATTTGGAAAAAGTGTGCGTTTATAAATTGTCTGTGTTCTTTATCTTTATTTGGAGAAGGTGAAAAGGAATCGTAGATGTCATCCTGACTTTGTTATGGTTGCTTGTCGTACAAATCCAATGACAGATGTAGAAAAAAAGAGCTTGCTATTGGTTTAAGAACATGGTCTCTGTTTCAGCTCAAGAAGCTCAGGAGATTAGGTAATAGTAAATTATAATGTTCGTAACTAGATATTTAGTTAGTGCTTTTACTTGAGGAAGTGACGACAATCCATTTGCCATTAATGTGCTGTCCGAAAAGATACTAATTTTAGATATACTTTCAGAACATTCCAAGAAGTGTACCAAACAACTGTTACAACGTATATCAAATCAGATATATTCTATGATTCTACATTTCAATGGATTATGGCAATGGAGCGATACAAGTTTTAGTCTCTCTTTTCTTGAAGTCAATGGTTCCATTGCTGAAGATGATGCACTGTTTTGATTTCAGGTAATAAACTTTTACTTGGGGCTTGCATATGTTATTAATTGAATTAACTGGTTATGTTAACGAAATCATAACTTCAAATCTTCCCAATCACATTTCCCACTTTCAGCTGCCATTAATTGTATTATACAGTCCTTTCCTACTCCCTTTATAGTATATATAAATACTTATATTAATGGATTTATCTACAGATCTATCTGTGAGCTGTGTGTGCTAAGGAGCGTATCCAAATGCCAACGTCCTAACGTGTTCGATGTCTAGGAAGGCTGTCTGACGCATTTGCTGCTAGGTGATGAGTTTACTGTCCAGTCCAATATAACGCAATGAAGAGTCGGTGTTCTTTATGGTCATCTAAACGGGAGCTCGCCAAAATTTACATGTCCTATCCGAAAGGCCATAGGTGGTATTTTGTGCTTTACAAGCATATATTTGTTAAAATAAATATATAAATATTGTTATACTAACAATATTTGCTTGGGGTTTGCAAATTGCAAATATACATATATACATAAATTATATTTTGTTAGTCATGTTTTTAACGTTGTAATTATACATTGATAATGTCATTATCACAAAATAGACCTTTTGTATACTTCTTTTGCAGTAAGTGAAGATCATTGAATTTAGAATTTATTGTATTGTAATCTAGTTGGTCTGTTAAGATAGAAAATTTCATTAGATTGAATCCGTACAAAGCCAATTTTTATGAAAGTTGAAGTAGAATATATTGGCTTAAAAAATTGTAACAATTTACAAGATTGTATCCTGCATCAATTTGGAGCCATCTTATTTAAGTTCATTGATTCAACATTAATTTTTTCTACAAAAAAAAAACCTATTTAACTTTCATACCCAACTAGACAATACTTTTCGAAGCAAAATTGTTTGTAATTCTACTTTGATAAAATTCTGTTTTATTCTGATGGAATCAAATGAAATTCTCTATCGTAAGAGACCTAGTAGATTTCAGTACAATAAATATTTAATTAATGATCTTTACTCACTACAAAAAGAACAAAAAAGGTCTAGTTTGTGATATTCACATTTTAAAAATATAATTAAACAAATTAAAATGTGACTGATAAAATACAATTTAACTATATGTATATTTGCTATTCGCAAATCACAAACAAATATATCATATTATATTAGTTTATTATTATTATTATTACAGTTAGTTAATTTAAAAAAAATTTCTAAAAAACAATATATCGGTGACTTTATCTTATATTTTTGTATTTTGTAGGTTGATTGTTCATTTATATTTTTAGCATGGCAGTTTCCAGGATCTATTAAAGTGTAATTTTTACATTTTTAAGTACTGAAGAATTTCTTGTCAACATCAATCAGATCTGAGTATTATAAAACTATATAGTAAAATACTCAGGTTTTTTAATATTTATTACGCAGTATTGTTTGACATGGATAACAAGTTATACAAATTATTTTCTTGTTATTTAGTGAAGTGTTTGTGTGTATTCTATTGCATGGTTTGATCTCTATTTTTTTTAGATTTTTATTGAAATGCAATTTGAAATACAATGTAATTTGTATGGTTTATATCTACCTATACAATATATATTCCAATGTTTGCTTTATTTAGCAATATTGAAAATTGTTGTACAAAAATGAAATTGCACTTTATATAAAAATTCTTTTTAATTTCATCTTCTGTAATATTTTTTGCATGAACTTCTGCTTTCGAGCTGTATCTAAACAGTAATATACTTAACATGATGTAATAGTCAATTTTTACCGAACGAGTAATGGCACGCATGTTTTGTCAATTAATCATGAAATACTTGAATAAATGAAAAATCAAGACATCATTGCTTTCCGTATTGATACCTTGTATAATTTTGCCAAGAGCTAAGTATGTATGGGCAATAATTAACGAGAATGATTGGAAGGAAATTTTATAACCTAAATCCACTATGTGAAAATTGCCTTCCAACGCTATTTTCGTTTATTCAGAATATGTATTAGTTACTTAAATATAATTGTCTCATATAGCTCGGTAGGTAACTAGTTGAGTATTACATCCCCTTAATGTTTAAAGAGTGGCATTTGCACTATTACAATTACCAAAATGTATATTTTGGACAAGTGCTTTCTTTACAAAAAATACGTCGCATATCACCGTCGATTATTAGCACTATAATAGAAGCTAAAAAGTGCGATGTTAAATAAAAAAATGAAAGAAATAATTATATTTTCTAATATAATTTATTTATATGGATGCAAAATTCTGCAATTAAAATGTGCCAGAGCTCTTTCAAAATATGCATGCCTTCTATCTTTTCATACAACTTACAGTAGAATAATTTTGTAGTTTTTTATAGTTGTACTAACATTCTTTTGGTTTTATGTATAGTGTTAGTATGAAAGTATACTACGTTAAACGTTGTATAAAATTATGTATGCATAAAAAGTTTTTAAAGAAAAATGTATTTGTATTGTAAGCATATATTTTGAAATACGTTTTTTTTATTTGTTTTTATAGTTTTACGTGAGTTTGCTGCTTTGTTTTCCAGTAATTGTGTATTTCTTTTGTACACACGCGTACAAAATATTTTAATACATAATTAATAATTAATAAAATGTCTAATTATATACGATTAACCTTTAGAGGGTCGGGATTTGGAATGACATATTCTCCATAGAAAAATGGTAAAAAAGGTATCTTATATCATGGATTGGTCATTGACAAAGTGCCCATCATGGGTCGACCCACTACAGTGGGTTTCCGGCCCTCTAAGGGTTAAAAGATTTTTAATTTAATTTTAGATATATTTATTTGTTTATTTATTTTTTAATTAATTATATATATTGCTGTAAACGGGTAGCTTTACTTCTATACAAAATAATAGTTATATGTCCACTAAGGATGTAAAATAAGCATTTATGAAAGTTGTTGCCCGAGTTGTAGCGAGAGCAGTAATTCATCCAAGAGAATTATCTTTTACTCCCGAACTGCATATACAAATTTTCACCCTGATAATTTAAAAGACCTCTTTATTCAACAATAGTTAATTTATAATAAGTTATACACTTTTCAAATTCCTATACATTTTTGCAAGATTTTTTGGTATATTTAATTTAGTATTTGTAGGAAGAAGTCAAAATAAGTAATAGAGTTAGTGTATGTTGAATAATGTGGGTTTACGGGGAATAAAGTGAGTCTACAGGGATCAAATGCACATTATAGCTGATAAGAGTGAAAAGTATATTTTATTTTTATACGAGACGCAGTGTATATATATATATATATATATTATATATACGCCACATAAGTATAGAGAAGTCTTTTATAGAGAAGTAAAAAAAGTATATTATTTCATTTGAACGAATACATAATAATATTTTTGACGCAAATCAAATAAACGAGCGCCTATCTCTAGGCAGCTGATGTAATTGCGCAACCAAGCATTCCGCAATGGCGTCGATAACAGAACACAGGTTTCGTACCTGTCAAATCGTACTTCTCACTTTACGACTTCAATAATAATTTTTCGGATTCATATCCGACTAAAAAATGTTCCCCGTTTGAATGGCTATGGCGCTCAGCTCAATATTTATGGATTGAGAGCTTCGTATTTTTATAATTTACAATTATCGGTAGTTTCTATAACATTATCCCACCTGACTCCAGCGCCACCACTCGAGGTGACGTTTTTCTGAAACTTTGTGTACGGACTCCCCTTAAACTTGTTTACAGTAATATGTACGGTGTACGCAGTAAAAACTCGCAAGTGTCCAGAAGGTTTCAACGAGACGCGCTACATCGCCTTCACGAATTATACAACGATGATCCTTTGGTTGGCTTTCGTACCACTTTATTTGGCATCTACCAGCAATGCTATACGCGTGGTCACCCTTGCGCTCTCGTTATCTCTAAGCGCATTTGTACAACTAGGTTGCCTCTTCTTTCCCAAGGTCTACATTGTCTTGATGAAACCGGAGAAAAATACTAAAGAGCTTGTAATGGCTCATCACCGTAGTTCTTCGTACTTACCGACACCTGCAACTCCGGTTGTCATATTGAATGGGAATCCTTTTACTTTCAATCCGCCTGTTAGATAAGTGAGCTAATTTTTCTTACCGATCCACGTTTTCGTCATTTTCATTACATTTTCATTACACGTAAGTAGGTCCGTATCATTTTTTATTTCATTTTCCTTCTTATACATTTTAACTTGTATATTGAACAATTAAGTTATTTTTTAAAATGATTATTAATTTATGGTAATATATCGGTTAGTACATTATTTAATTATATCTCAAGTAATCGATTTTATTTTAATATTTAGTAAAATATTAAGCAATGGATATAACATATCTTTCGATTATTCTAAATGTGTGCTTTTAATTTTTTAATCTGTTTTCCCGATATTTACAAAAATTAATATATAAGGAGTGTATATTCTTTTTCAATGTTTATATATAGTACACGTTACATATGACAAAGAGTTATAATATTGTAGTATAGCTGTATTTTTTTGTAAGAAACTTATAATCTAAGTATTGACTGAAATATTCAATTAATCTAAGGAAATTATGTATTAATTTTATGTTTTCATTATACAAAATATTATAAGTAACCGAATAATCATTTTTTTTAAAATTTTTTCTTAATTTGATTATTTATTTTAATAAAGTAGATTATACATATGTAATTTTATATAATATAACAATATTTACAAAAGTATCATATGTACGATTCAATTTCATGAATTAAAATGTTATATTACACTAATTAATCGAAAATAAAGAGATATTCGATGTAAAAAGATTATATAATGTTAAGATTATTATTATAACGTTATAATTACAATTAAATAATACTTTATAATAGACGTATTTATGTAAAAAATATTTAGAATTCGTACTACAGTTAATGTAAATAGTTGTACAAATTAATTATTTATTGAATAATTTTTAATATGTCCACTTGAAGTATTCTACACAATTTGTATACAGTCTAATATATATACATACGTGTAGACGATAGGGTGTAAAAGGGATAAAATAAATACGACACGTTTAGATTAATTATTTGTAAATATATTAAGTAACATCTATAATATAATAATAATGAAAAACCATCTATATTCATAGGTATCATTGTAATATTTCAATCCGTTAATAAAACACTCAGTATGTATAGATTTTTTTCTTTTTCTCATATCTTTCCCAAGCGTGAGTCCCATTTTGTTATAATTTATTTTTTTTTATACTTATTATTTTCGTCAGTGTTCAAAAAGCATCGTTTGTTTGTTGCTTATGCACATTATCATATCGATCAGTGATTTAAATTTCCTTCGTTTTTTTTACATTTTTTGCTCAACGTAAAGCTGATATCCATTTAAAAAATGTAAGTATCGTCAGACGCGTTTGTTTTACACACGACTATCTTACAATCTATAGTTTCCTCTCATTTTATTGCGAGCACAATGCGTACGAAGACTCGCTCTTTACAAAATCGATGAAATTCATCAGGTAATTCGCTATTAGACTAGAGACGGTAATACTCGTTGTGTTGCGGTTATTTTTTTTTATTTTTTTTTTCTCTCACTACCCTTCTCCCGGAGTTTTCAGGGGAACGATTGAAAGTCATTTACTGGCTGAGTATAAAAAGTTATAATTGTACAGATCGATTAATATTGTTTTCTTTAGTTTAGTTTTTAACAAACTTTATCGTTAACTCAATTTTTACTTTACTCAGGCAGTAATAATGGACTTTTATTTAGGACCATTCATTAAATTACATCGTTTATTGCATAACAAAACAGTAAAAAAATTATCTTTACGAACATCTTACGTAAGTTAAATTAAATATAATTATTATGTATAATATAATACAATTAAATATTTAATGATATTTCAGTCTGCAACAAGAAAATTCACGTTTCATTTTTTTTTATCTTGCAGGAAGTTGTGACGATATATTAAAATTTTCAGTGTTTCGTGAAAAATAAATCACCCTTGTCTTGTATATATATATCAATTTATGAATTAGCCCACTGTGCTTATATAATTTAAACATGTAATAATTTTAGTTAATCTTACATTAATATGGTTTCGAGAAATTCGATACCTTGCGAATTTTCGAGTCGCTTTATATTTTCATCACAATCGATGATGAGAACAATTTTTTTGTGCAGCTTTACGGGCTTATTAGTAGCTATAGATTACACCAGATGTTTATTACTTTTTACAAAGTTTCCAAATTTATATATATATATGTGGGAGATTCCACGTCAAGTGATACTGACAAAAAATAAATGTTGTTTTAAATAGCTACAACCTACAGGAAATCACTTGGAAGAAGTAAAAGATATTTTATTGGATTTGTATTTCATGTTCGAGTAATGATACAGTCAATAAATTGAAATTATTTGAAAAATAGCACTTTTAGCATTTTTAACAATTTTTAACTGAAAAACTATCAACTTTTCAGGTTTGTGGCCGAGCTCTTTGAGCCAAGTTATGGCATTTTTAATAAAACGATGACATATAATACATGCTAATTTCCATATAACATGTTTTTAATTTTATTAAAAATGCCATAAGTTGGGCTCAAAATAAGCTCGGCCACAAATCTGTCGGGGGTCAAAAGAAACATAATATTGTTAGCCACAAGAAAAATTTTGGTTAATTCAGAATTATTTGATCGTGCATTCCTTTTTTTGTATTTTAAGATTTATTAGGGTTCTAAAGTATAATAAAAGTCATAATTAATGTATAACTACTAAATTTTAACAGATTCTTCTTTAAATTTATAAAATTCATTTAACAAATATAACGAAAAGTTTTTAAAATAAAAATTGTTAAAAAATGCTAAAAATGATATTTTTTAAATAATTTCAATTTATTGACTGTCTATAACATTGCACCAATATGAGATAAAAATCCAAAAAAATTTATTTTACTTTCTCCCAGTGATTTCCTGTAGGTTGCAACTATTTAAAACAATATTTTTTTTTTTCAGTATCAATTTGACGTAGAATCTCCCATATATTTACTCGTTGCGCCTAGGTCGGTATTATCAAGATCGAAGATTTCCATAACATATTTTATTAACGGTAAAGGAAAGAACTTTATTTTGATTTTTCGTTATTAAAATAAACTCTCGCAATGATTTTGAGTTTATTATATATTTATATTTATATATATATATATTAAGTGAGTAGACTAGCTTCTTTCTGTGTTTTTTACAGTACCGTTGACGTGAAATTAAATTGATTTACATATATTTGAAACCTATGTAACCCTCGTAATACCCTGGAACTACATTTTTCGTTTAGATTCTTAACTCGTCTTACGTTTATATTATGTAACAAAATTATACATGAATCTTTTTCTTCGATTTATATCGCGACGACACTGTCATCTCATACGCATTACTTCTCATCATCAAAATTGATCATTTGTTTCCATCTCTCTCTCTCTCTCTCTCTCTCTCTCTCTCTTTCGTATAGTTACAGTATTCTTTTATAGAAATACTATTTACAATTTCGAGATGAATCAAGGATTAATTTACATTATATATTTACACCATCTTTGGAAAAATATAATTTAATAATAAGCAAACGAAAACTTTAACTGCAATTCCTCGAATTTGCTGCATTCAACTGATCGCAAATAACGCAATATAAATTTTTGTTTGGCAAACAAATGTTTTAATATTACTTTTCTACAATATACGTAGAATAAACAATAATTGTTTTTTTTTGTATACGTAATGTAAATTTAATAATTTCGTCAATAAATTCGTTGGGAATGGCTTATTTTATATTATAAGTGAATACCCAAGTTAACGTAATTAAATAAATAACGATATACATGTTCATTAAGCTTGAATCATTTTTATCGGGATATAAACTATAAGCATTCGTAATTATAAAATTGATAACAAAATAATTCTGTAATTCAACATTTTACGTCAAAACCTGACAGATTTTTATTAGTTTGAGTTTCACGTTACCTAATAGCGTACATTTTTATATATATTTATATATTTATATATTTATATATATATAGCCAAACACCGAAATATCCATGACGTTCGACTGTAACTAGTCGTCTGCTCTTCGTCGTTCGAAAAAGACCGGCTTTCGTTATTTAGATAAAATAGTTCGGATCAAAAATATTTACGATTTATCGATTTTTCGCTATTAAGTGCGTAGCGAATCCTTTTTTTTAACTATAGTGCGATAAAAAACGATCTTTTCAAGATTCGTTTTTCTATAGGAGTTTACTCGTTACTTCTTGTTTTCTTATTTTTCTTCATCCACTTGTTAGTTTGAATTTATTCGTCTATTACAATTTGACTTTGTTGTATTATTAAATTTTTGTTTATACACGTCTTATATCTCTACAATAATATCTCGATATGTCGTCGGAATATACAATTTTTGTAAGATAAGATACGAAGGGAAAAAAGGGGGTATAAGTAAAAGTTCGGAAATACTCTAAGAAAAATAATTCTTTACGAAATTACGTTCACTATCCATAAAATATCAGTGTGCTGATTTATATATATTATCATCATCAGCATCAACAATGATTTCATCAAATTAATCATTTCATCATTTCACTAAATCAATATATTAATTGGATAATCGATTAATTAGTTATTAATTGTAATATCATTGTTGAAAGACAAATCGATTTAAATGTTATTAGAATAGAAAAATTAACGCAACAATCATACATGTACATTTGAGTTGAACTAGATAAGGAATGCGATTTATATGTCTATTATTCAACTTTTCAATATTTTCAATATTTATCGGTGTATTAAATAACTTAATTTGCTTAAAGTTAAATTCAAGTGTATTAATAAAAAATGTCATTCTCTCAATGCAATGAATATTACATTTACTTATTCTCGGCATTTTTATATTCCTTCCAATAAAATTTAAAAATATTCTCATAATAAAATAATTTTTTTTTCAAAATTAAACAATTTTCTTTTAAATGATCGTTAAAAATATTACACTCGCGTCGTTTGCTTATACATATACTAATTTACAGGAATTATTTCGTTATACATGCTATACGAAGAAGATAGTCCAGCTCGTCTTGACGTCTATGTCTAGTATCTCATATTGCGCTTTCTCGCTTTATATATATGTACATTAAATCTTAAGGAATCTTTAAAAAGTACATCGCTCTTTCGTCTCTGACCATTAAAATTACAGTTGGGCTTGCGTATGTGTGTATTTATACATATATATTTACTTTCGAATGTGACAGATTGTCGGCCGTTCGTCAAAGTATAAATTTTGGTTTTTATCAATGTCCAATTATCTATTTCAAGTGTTATTTTTTTGTCCCGAGCTATATAACGTTCAACATTTACGAATTCGTACGATATATTTGGCCCCAGCACCCTAATTCTTTTTTTTTTGTTTACTATACACTTCGTTGTAAGGCACGTTCGCACCGAGATTATCATCCATTCAATGGCCTTATTTCTTTCTTCGTTATCTTTGTTTTCTATTTAAACAATACGTGTTTCATGCTGCTTCTACGTGGAAGCTTTGCTTTTACGTTTTCTTTTCCTTTTTGTTTCTTTTCACGATATCTGATATGTGCGCCAAGTCCAGATTTATGCAGATCCATAATATATAATGTTGATCCTCCTGACTATTATTGTTATTAATCAAATTGGACTAATTAGCGGGAAGATACATAACTTCAAAATTAAACCGTAGTCTTAATATTTAAATAATAATATTTTGATGATAAATTACGTGAATATGGAGTAAGTTTAAGTTTGCTTAATACTACTCTCAGTTTAACTGTGAGAAATGAAAATGAATCAATGTTTGCACTGTCTGGCTGACGGCAAATCTAAAGTTCAGCTATAAAGCTTTCAGTTCCCTTGAAGTCGACGCGAACGCACACGCTGTACATTACTCTACTTTCTTCCCCTTTTTCGTCTCGTAGACATCGCTATTAAACAATATTCGTACTATATCTTTTTCTCAGGTTAGCCTCTGTTATATTTATTATTCTTCTTTTTTGATCATCCATTGATATAAGAAAATCAGAGATATACAGATTTTCTGATCTTGATCGATAATTTATACCATTTTTTTTTATTTTTCCTTATTTCTCCCTCGAAGAGAAAAAAATATATATTTTTTTTATTATATATATGAATAACGTTTTCGTAATTCGCGGTACTTTTGATTGCAACTTAATTTATCCTTTAATATTGGAATTTAGGTACTTTAGTTTCTTCTTTCTTTTTTATTAATCCTATAGAAATCCATACATCAATGTAAATAAAACGTTAATTTATTGTTAACTAGCCCTTTCTTGATTTTCATTGCGTCACTCTAATGAGTTTTTAGGATTTTCGGGGTTATTTAATAGTTTATTATACTTTTAATCGATATAAACCAAACAATGAATTTTAACTAGCGCATTATCGATTTTAATGAGAATTTTATCTTTTCATTAGGCATCTATAGCATCCAAAAAGAAATGTGAAATAATCAATTAAAGTTAGTTTAACGTTGTTATTAATACTTTTGTATATTTCAATATAACATTATATGTATATGTATCTGACTTTAATTACGGGAAAAGTGTATATATAAGAAAAAAAAGGTATATAATGTCGATCAAACTCAAGAGAAATTCGACGAATAAAAAGAAAAAGAATGAAAGAATTTGTATATCCCTGAAAATCCTAAAAGATCTGGCACATTCGCAAGTAAATTGTCTTAAAGTAATTTCGTTAGCCCGAGAGTTCTCTTAATCCCTCTTGAATCATGGGGACGAAGAGGTGTGCGGTGTATATATATATATATACTGTATATACAAGTATAAGCCGTGTGTCCTCGAATAGAAAGTGACTCATCAGTTCGATTCGAAGGGCGGAGGACGTGGTTTCATCGATCGGGATGTTGGTAACACGTTCAACAGCAGCATCACCTGCCGAAATAACGACACGCCAATCCACCCAAGACGAAGAGCACGTGGGTCGTTAGAGAACTACCTGACGATCGCCACGTCGACGCTGACGAGACGTCATCACATTGTGCTGAAATATACGAGAACGTTTAATCTTACCGTACTTCAGAAAATTCTTTATTTCATTCATATATTTATTTATTTATTACATCGCGTTCGGCAGTATTATTTAACGTTGGATTTTTTTCATCCTCATGCAATTTACGAAGTTTCCGTAGCGTTTGAAAACCCTTTGATTGTGTGTGTGAAAAAGGGGATTTTATGTATATTAATATATATGGAAAAATTCGTAATTGATTGTCTTAATTTTGGATTGTTCAAGAGCGTATATGTGGATATTCTTATCGAGATGTTTGTACTCACCGTAGGTAGTAAGATTGACCTGCCATTCGTGTTTGTGTAAGTGGGATGCCCGTGGACAAGAGGCCAGGTGACCGGTGATAGTGAATTCTCGCGAAGTTGCCGAGTCTACGGAGGTTGTTGTTGATGCCGATGCGGTGTACACGAGGCAGTACCGACCAGCTTCGGTGCTCGCTACGAGATAAGCCGTGTCGTTCTCTACCCACGTACCGTGGCAAGAGTACTCTGCAAGAATTACGATCGATATCATATGCGATGATTAATATCTTTATTTTAACTACATTTTTACCCACTTTTTCTCTATTTTTTTTACAAAATATTCCTTTCGTTTTTATTCATTACAGTGTATAATAAGATATAATTGACAAGGAGGGATTCCACCTTCCGGGAAACAGATTTTGTTGCAACTTTGAGAGCTGTTTTCGGGTGGGGTCCGATTTGTCGAAGGTTCATTAAAAATGTGTGCAATATTTCGAATTTTAAAAATTAGAATAACTTTTTTGTTATTTCGAATCGAAATGAGAAAATAAAATTATCATTATTTCGAAAGTAATAAAATCGTCAGTTATTTTGTATTAGGTGCAATATTTCGAATTCCAAATATAGTAGATAAATACTTTCTGCTTTATTGCCTGTTATCAAGGTGTTAATAGACAAATATTATAAAAGTTATTTCTCTACACTTTAAAGTTTGAATATTCGGAACAAATATATAAAAACTGAAGTATGCATTATTTTCGAAATAATGATCTTTCTATTTCTCTTGATACTAAATAATAAAAATGTATTAAAGTAATTTCGTTAGCCCGAGAGTTCTCTTAATCCCTCTTGAATCATGGGGACGAAGAGGTGTGCGGTGTATATATATATATATACTGTATATACAAGTATAAGCCGTGTGTCCTCGAATAGAAAGTGACTCATCAGTTCGATTCGAAGGGCGGAGGACGTGGTTTCATCGATCGGGATGTTGGTAACACGTTCAACAGCAGCATCACCTGCCGAAATAACGACACGCCAATCCACCCAAGACGAAGAGCACGTGGGTCGTTAGAGAACTACCTGACGATCGCCACGTCGACGCTGACGAGACGTCATCACATTGTGCTGAAATATACGAGAACGTTTAATCTTACCGTACTTCAGAAAATTATTTATTTCATTATTATATTTATTTATTTATTACATCGCGTTCGGCAGTATTATTTAACGTTGGATTTTTTTCATCCTATTGCAATTTACGAAGTTTCCGTAGCGTTTGAAAACCCTTTGATTGTGTGTGTGAAACAGGGGATTTTATGTATATTAATATATATGGAAAAATTCGTAATTGATTGTCTTAATTTTGGATTGTTCAAGAGCGTATATGTGGATATTCTTATCGAGATGTTTGTACTCACCGTAGGTAGTAAGATTGACCTGCCATTCGTGTTTGTGTAAGTGGGATGCCCGTGGACAAGAGGCCAGGTGACCGGTGATAGTGAATTCTCGCGAAGTTGCCGAGTCTACGGAGGTTGTTGTTGATGCCGATGCGGTGTACACGAGGCAGTACCGACCAGCTTCGGTGCTCGCTACGAGATAAGCCGTGTCGTTCTCTACCCACGTACCGTGGCAAGAGTACTCTGCAAGAATTACGATCGATATCATATGCGATGATTAATATCTTTATTTTAACTACATTTTTACCCACTTTTTCTCTATCTTTTTTTTACAAAATATTCCTTTCGTTTTTATTCATTACAGTGTATAATAAGATATAATTGACAAGGAGGGATTCCACCTTCCGGGAAACAGATTTTGTTGCAACTTTGAGAGCTGTTTTCGGGTGGGGTCCGATTTGTCGAAGGTTCATTAAAAATGTGTGCAATATTTCGAATTTTAAAAATTATAATAACTTTTTTGTTATTTCGAACCGAGAAAATAGAATGATCATCATTTCGAAAGTAATAAAAACGTCAGATATTTGGTATTAGGTGCTATATTTCGAATTCCAAATAGTAGATCAATATAATTTTCTACATTATTGTCTGTTACATCAAGGTGTTAATAGACAAATATTATAAAAGTTATTTCTCTACACTTTAAAGTTTGAATATTCGGAACAAATATATAAAAACTGAAGTATGCATTATTTTCGAAATAATGATCTTTCTATTTCTCTTGATACTAAATAATAAAAATGTATTTCCAATTTTTGAAATTCGAAACAATGCACACATTTTGAATGACCTTTCGACAAATTGGACCCCACCCCTTTGAGAGCTGTTTTCTGGTACCTAAATATGAAAGAATTCATATGAAATTCAATCTCATAGGCTGTTTGACGAAAGTTGCACGCAGTTAATGAAAAATTGTGAAAAAAATTGTGAAAAATGTTTGAGTTTAATAACCAATAACTCGGAAAGGAATAGATGTAGATATTCAAACTAAAATCCATTAAACAGTTGAGATCAAGTAGACATAGTTTAAAAGAAAAAAAAACTGAAATGTCTCAATTTGGACAACAGTTATGGAAAAATGAGAATTAGACGAAATATTTGCCTAAAAAGTCTACCAAATTTTAATACTAAATTTTCGTTAAAATTTTATCTAATTTTTAATTTTTTCAAAACTTTTGTCCAAATTGAGATTCTTTTTATTAAACAATGTCTACTTGAAATCAACTATTTAATGGATTTGAGTTTGAGTATCGCTACGTATATTCCTTTCCGCGTTATTGACGATTAAGCTTATACATATTTTTTCACAATTTTTCGTTAAATGCGCATAAATTTCGTCAAACAAATTTCGTCTATGAGATTCAATTTTATATGAATTCTTTCGTATTTAGGTACCAGAAAACAGCTTTCAAAGTTGCAACGAAATCCGTTTCCCGGGAGGTGGAACCCATCCTTGTCAGTAAAATGGTAAATGAACCACTATCATATTTTATGCAGTAACCTGAGGATCTAATTCGATAATTGGAATTCGCCGTTTCCTAGGAATCATTAGAATGCACGAGTAATTATTGTTATTAATTGTAATACAAGTTACTGATATGTATATTATACACATTAATATTTGTTACAAAATATAGTAAATACTATGATTTTTATAGGGCCATTCCTATGTTTCTACTAATTTTCTCTGCAGATGAAACTTTTTGTTTTCTTACAATTTGTGATTTGAACGAATATTCTAAAATTATATTCTCATCAAAGAGAAGCGATAAAAATATTACTTTTAGATTTTATATGATGTGTCAGTGATTTTACAGGGATCTATACGGCATTAGTAACTCGAAAATCGTAAGCATATAATCATGAAATTAAAAAATATCTGAAGAAGAGTCGTATGTGATGCTTAATGATGCCGAATATGAAAATTGTAATAAATAATAAATAGTAAATAGATGAACAATAATTAACGACTTTCCACAGATCGCGATTAATTATAAAATCGAGCTTTGATAGTTTTACCCGAAAATCTCACTGATTTCTAAATGTATATAAAGATTATTCGTTAAAAAAATGAGCGGACCGATTATTAAACAATGAATATTAATTAATACAAAAATAAAAAGTATAAATATCAATTGATCGTGTGCAAACGTGCGTAACAATCTTATACAATCTGAGCTAAGAAGCCAATCCGGAGCTTGACACTGTATCGTTTTCTTCATTCCCTCTCCTCAAACAAGCCATCTTCCCGATGAAACTGAGTGTATGTATACGTATATCAAACTTGTTCGAAAACAGCGCGAAATAACGCATGACCTACACGGTATACAAAAATTGATAAACCACAAGACTGTATATGTATGTATATAGATCGGTGTATGGGAACTGCACGGCGACGCCCCCATCGTTCTATAATCCGGTAAACAAGAAAACGACGATAGGTTTTTTCCACAAGATTAACTCGTACCCTACCTGTACGCGTATATATAGAAGTATGTATGTATGTATATACATCGGGGAAAGAGGAAGTTTGGTATAGAACCGACAAGGTCGGTGTGCACACTACGTTTAATACCTTGGCTCGTCTCGACGAATATAACCCGCTTTGCGGCAGGTGGAAATGAGAGCTACGAGGAAAGACATAATCTTAAATCAAAGCAACGGCATCGTCCACTTATCCACTTCCACATCTCGACTTATATATCTATATCTATGGTTCGGGGTGTTCTTAATGCGCTAAGCTCTCGTATCTATCGACGACGAGACTTGGGATCGTTGCGTTTTGCTTCGCGACAAGATGTTCTATATACAGGGATTGAGTCCCCCAGTCTACCCGACTCTCCGAGTCTCCGAGTCGCGAGATATTTTTTTTTACACTTCTTCACTTTTATTCATTTTTTGCAAGATGTATACTAAGGATTATTTCGTTGTCTACGAGTCTATATATATATAGTATTTAACTATACTTATTTATGGTAATCTCCTTTTGAGTGAGTGAATTAGTATTTATTAGGTATGACGCTCGATGAATAAATAATTTAATCTGACTTATCATTTCCCTGTTTTTAACTATTCATTTTCAAGTACTCGTTTTTTTTTACTTTTACCTTAGATGGTCATTAAATTAATGAAACATAGAAGGTAAACCATGCTTTGTGCAAGGCCGCTTTATTGTATACTCTTCTTAACTTCTTATTTCCTTTGATGAAGAAACATTTACTTTTATTTTAAGGCTAAATGATTAGTGACGCGCAGCATAGAATTAATGAAGTTTACCCAAGATATTGTTAATTTTACTAATTATATTTATGCAAAAAATAATTAGATAAATTTATTTTTATTCTAAATAACCCGCGACTCGCTCTAATACGTCGTACTGTGGCTGGTGGTTTTTCCCACCGCTAGATGGAGACGACTATCTCCCTACACTCGCTACGGAGATCGTCATTTCTATTCTATATATATATACGTATAGCTGCATAACATCTTACTGGCGTCGCGGTTCATCTTGCGACAGTTGTCTCAGGAAAGATTTTCAGTGCCTTACGGAAGAGCTCAAACTTATGGAGATCGAGGACGAAACGTCTTTAATTTTTTGAAAAGGCTGTGTACTCTGGGAAATTCCATCAACCATAGTAGACAAAGAGTACATAGTGCCTGCTTTACTCAAAAGTAACGCATTTAGTTTGGAGATACCGATGTTATTTATTACACTCATATGTACCTATATCACCGAACGGTAAATTTATTTTGATTTTAAAAAATAATTGGACCATAATAGTCGAGATTATGCCTATGAGGAAGGGAAAGCCTAAGATGGTATACTGAAATACTGAATCATTCATTGCGCAGGACTAAGCATCGAAACCGAATGTTCCACGTATCCCGTTCATGTTATGGATAGTGCGGGAAAAAACCTAACCGATCCCAAAAGCCACACGAGGATAGATCACCCATCCAAGTACTAACCCTACAATATGCTGCTTAACGGTGCGTCTCCGTCACCGCGTCGGTTAGAACGGCTTTTATATTTTTTTTGGTAGTTTCCACGTACACCTTTTTACAGGTTTTTACGTATCCCCTACACCTTTATTCTATTTCATTCCATTTCCAATTTTACCCCCTCTTTACCCCACCTTCTCGCATTCGCCCGGGGTTATGCCCGTGGAGAGAGGGAAAACCTGTGGCCAAACCCGTTGGGATAAATGCCATTTAGGAAAACCTCCTCCGAGAAGGGCGGTGTATTCGAGAACAATTCTGTTTGGGTGGGAAGGTCACATTGCGTAGACTTTAACACCGAAACCGAATGCCTCACACCTCCCGCTCACGTTGTGGAATGTGAAAAAACACCTAACCGATCATTTAAGCTAAGCCCGAGAACGGTCACCCATCCAAGTACCCGAGTAGAAATGATTTCCAGGCAAAAAGTAGGCCCTGTTCAGGTACCTGACGAATATTAAAAGGCCCTGAACAGGTGCCTGTAAAGGACCTTTAAAAAATGTAATGGGGTGGAGATCAGGGCCTGTTTTATGTAATACTATTTTGTGGGTATGTTCAGGTGATATTAAGGCACTGAATTAGTAGTAAAAACTAAATCTGAATGTATTTGTTATTTTACATTGTTTTTAATTGTTAACCTTTAGAGGACGGGGATTTTCTGGTTCAAAAAAGCTTCTTTTTTCAATAAAATTAATGTCTAAAAACATCGAATCACTTTTAACCTTTACAGGACGGGGATTTGGGTTTACTGTTTTCTCTCACTTTTCTATAGAAATCGAGTTTATGTGTTGTTTTACATCTCAAAACTAACACATGTAAAGGGTCGATCATGGGCATGGCCCGTATAGGTTAATAGGTTAAAAAAACGTTATCTTACATGTGTAACAGCTTTGTAATCTTAAAAACCACAAAATATACTAATATAAAGTTATAAATATAAGGTTAATTAGGCGTGCGTACATGCGTGTGTGTGTGTGTGTGCGTGTGTGTGCGTATAGGTTTTGTAAATAGAATAAAATGCATTTTAAGACATTAATATTTATTAAACATAAATATTATAGATAATATAATTAAAATATATGGTTTAATATAATTTCCAAATAATTACAACAATCTTAATATAATATAATATTAATAATTTTGCACTTTTTTATACAATACAAAATTAAATCTTTTCACATATTTAAAGCAATATAATACTGCATAAACTTTTATATTATTAAAGTGTTTTTTAAACTTTCACTATTTATATATTGTATTTTCCTTTTCAATCGATACCTTCGAACTCTTAGTAATTAAGCTTCTGAGCATTTTCAATTTTTTATTCATTTTATATTTATAAAAAATTCTTGATAAAATTCTAACCTGAAAATTTATATACAATACTATATAATTTGTAGATACTATTACTAACCTCACATTCGAACTAACAAAATTGACTTTTACTATAACCTCACATCCGAACTAACAAATTAGGCCCTGACTTAAATTCCATTACATTCGTATCCCGGCCCTTAACAGGCGGCCTTTTCAGGCCCTGTTTTCTAATTCAGGCGGCCTGGCTAGCATTTCTACTCGGGTAGTAACCGCGCTCGATCCTGCTTAACTTTCATGACCGGCCGAGGTGCGTTTCCGCCACTCCGCCACCGTGTCGGTTAGAACGGCTTTTATATTAAATGGAAATACAAACTTTAATTCAATTTTTCGGATATTTTATAGATTCAAAACTTTTTAAATTTATTTTAGATGATTTATTACTTAATTGTATAACAGACTATACGTACGAATAGTTTATGCAATACCGTATAAAAATAAGCGTAAGATATTAATTCGCCATGAATAATTTCTGTGAATCGAGCGACAAAGTGTATATGTAATTATTTTAATAAATTACGAAATACGATTTTTTACAAAATATATAAATAAGATATGTTATTAAAATTCTTATGTTGAACTAATTTTTCAATTCGATTATTGTGGAGTTTGAGAACATTCTGCTTCTGAATAATTATCATTTAAATTAAAAAAAAATTTAATTAAAAAAATGTTAATAGTAATTTTTTATATTCTACATATACTTATATATATATATATATACTTATTCCTTTTTAATAAATATTTGTATAAAAGTGGTTTAACAAGTTTAAAACCGTCATTGATTATCGAAATTATTGTTGTTCCAGTCAAATAATGTAATTTCTTTTTATTCTTTTAATTTAATTTCTCCAACTTACGCATCTATTTATCTTACACATAATAAGATATATTTTAGTAAATATTAGTAATTAATAAAGATAAAATGTGAATAAATGAATATTTTAGGTGAAAGGTGACAATCGAGTGTTGATTGACCAGAATTCTGCAGCGACTCTGCAAGAGCAAAGGAGTATCGGTTTTCGGTAAAAATAATAACAGAATCAAGAAGCGAATGAGAAGGTAAAGCCAATTCCTGAGAGGCATGGAAAGCAAAGGATCTCGTCACCCCTCGAAACCCGAATCAATTAATCGCGCAGCCAGAGCTCACGCGCCCGATGTCCATCAGCAAACCAAGCGGAAAGGTCGACGGCGTCTCGCCGCAAACTAACTATTGCAGTCCAGCCCCTCCCACCACCCATCTCCTTTTCCTTCTCCCTTCTCCCTTCTCCGTTCTCCGTTCTCCGTTCTCCGTTCTCCCTTTCCAACCTCCGCGAAGTGTCGACGCCCGCGAACTTGGGTTCCTACGCCAAAGTCGAAGGGTAATCCGATAAGACGTACTCCAGACGTTCGACGTCTGGTGAAAGCCAAGGCGTCCCTTTCCGTCGACGTAAAACTGTCGAACCTGTCCCTTATTCATCCTATACCGCTTCTCGCTATTCATCGACCTCCCAACTTTTTCTACTTTTTTATTTTAAATAAATTGTGGTTTTGTTGCGCCCGGTACATCACTAAATCTAATATTTTCGTTGAAATAATCTATATATAGGTATTTCGCTGGTTTTATCATGAAAATTGCATTGAAACCTTGTGCTTGTATTGTTTAAAATACGGACGAATGAACGGTTACATTTCGTTCACATAAATACTTACTGAAAAGAGCTTTGTCGGTGCAATCCGTAGCGAATTCCATGAGATCGGGTTTGGTGCAACCAATGCTCAAACCATCGACATTAGCTTGGTGGCATCGTACCGGAAGGGCGGTCGTCGTTGGTTTCGCCGATCGAATTTCGGCCACGTTTTCACCGTAGGTCAAACGCCCGTGATCGCTGCTACTGGCCCGTGGAGACCACGAGTCCCCGTGATCGGTCCCAGGTGGCTTCGTCACGAATACCACGTCGTACCGGCCCAGATATGGGCACTGTCGCGTCATTGGCTCCATAGCTATTTTAAAATCCAAAATATTAGTTTTATCATTTTCCGAAACATTTCCATGTGTGTGTGTGTATGTACTTAGGGTCGTGTTAAAGACAATAACAAAGGAGGACGCATGTACAGAATACATTGGAGGTATTTCTATGTATTTTGAAATTTTTATATATAGATACTTATTCCTTTTTAATAAATATTTGTATAAAAGTGGTTTAACAAGTTTAAAACCGTCATTGATTATCGAAATTATTGTTGTTCCAGTCAAATAATGTAATTTCTTTTATTCTTTTAATTTAATTTCTCCAACTTACGCATCTATTTATCTTACACATAATAAGATATATTTTAGTAAATATTAGTAATTAATAAAGATAAAATGTGAATAAATGAATATTTTAGGTGAAAGGTGACAATCGAGTGTTGATTGACCAGAATTCTGCAGCGACTCTGCAAGAGCAAAGGAGTATCGGTTTTCGGTAAAAATAATAACAGAATCAAGAAGCGAATGAGAAGGTAAAGCCAATTCCTGAGAGGCATGGAAAGCAAAGGATCTCGTCACCCCTCGAAACCCGAATCAATTAATCGCGCAGCCAGAGCTCACGCGCCCGATGTCCATCAGCAAACCAAGCGGAAAGGTCGACGGCGTCTCGCCGCAAACTAACTATTGCAGTCCAGCCCCTCCCACCACCCATCTCCTTTTCCTTCTCCCTTCTCCCTTCTCCGTTCTCCGTTCTCCGTTCTCCCTTTCCAACCTCCGCGAAGTGTCGACGCCCGCGAACTTGGGTTCCTACGCCAAAGTCGAAGGGTAATCCGATAAGACGTACTCCAGACGTTCGACGTCTGGTGAAAGCCAAGGCGTCCCTTTCCGTCGACGGAAAACTGTCGAACCTGTCCCTTATTCATCCTATACCTCTTCTCGCTATTCATCGACCTCCCAACTTTTTCTACTTTTTTATTTTAAATAAATTGTGGTTTTGTTGCGCCCGGTACATCACTAAATCTAATATTTTCGTTGAAATAATCTATATATAGGTATTTCGCTGGTTTTATCATGAAAATTGCATTGAAACCTTGTGCTTGTATTGTTTAAAATACGGACGAATGAACGGTTACATTTCGTTCACATAAAATACTTACTGAAAAGAGCTTTGTCGGTGCAATCCGTAGCGAATTCCATGAGATCGGGTTTGGTGCAACCAATGCTCAAACCATCGACATTAGCTTGGTGGCATCGTACCGGAAGGGCGGTCGTCGTTGGTTTCGCCGATCGAATTTCAGCCACGTTTTCACCGTAGGTCAAACGCCCGTGATCGCTGCTACTGGCCCGTGGAGACCACGAGTCCCCGTGATCGGTCCCAGGTGGCTTCGTCACGAATACCACGTCGTACCGGCCCAGATATGGGCACTGTCGCGTCATTGGCTCCATAGCTATTTTAAAATCCAAAATATTAGTTTTATCATTTTCCGAAACATTTCCATGTGTGTGTGTGTATGTACTTAGGGTCGTGTTAAAGACAATAACAAAGGAGGACGCATATACAGAATACATTGGAGGTATTTCTATGTATTTTGAAATTTTTATATATAGATACATTCAATGTTAAAAATGAAACATTCGTTTAACCAAATTTTCTTTTTTATAATTGAATTATAAAATTATACATATATGGACATACTCGCTTTAATATTCCGTCTTTGAAATGCCACAATTTTTATTCATAATATAATAATGTATCAGTAAGTAAGTTAGGTTAAAGGGATTTTTAGTATGTAATATGTTATGTAATGCCAGGCCTGTGCACAGACAAATATATTATGCCTAATATATTTTGTCTCTACAGGCAGTTACATTATTGTAATAATAATATTGTAATTTATTATCTGGTAAATAAATAAATAAATAAATAAATCAATTTTTTCAAGAAAATTAAGAGAATATGGCAGCATTTTTTAGTAGTTTATGAAAATTTAATTAATTATTAATAATTAATTATTAGATTAATTTAAAATCAATTTAAAATACAAGTCTATATTATTTATTCAGAACAATTAAATTAATTATTGAATAATATAATTTAACTTTAATCAATTATTGATTGCGAGTAATGCAAATGTCACAGAAACAGAGATTGAGTCAATATATGTTGTTTCCACAAAGATTTAAAGATATCTTTAATTATACATAAAAATACAAGAGTTCAAACACAAAAATTTTATTTTTTTTATTGACTTTGACATCATCTTTTTGAAGTTTTACATTCACATAATTCAAGTGATATCATACAGTAATTAAGTTTTATTTATGTACTCCTGTTTGTAGGTTTTAATGTGTGTGTAAACTACGAAACATGCAAAACGTCAGTGTGGAAAACATTTAATCACAAAAAATCACGTAATCCTTAAGGTGAAGTACATTTAACTAAAAAGGAACCAAAAAAAAGATCGACTCAGCAGAGAATTGACGATAAAACTTGAATTTTCTAACGTGTCCTCCAACAAGAAAGATTTGGTAAAATTTTTGCGCTCTGTTTTACTGTTTCGTATATATATAGGGTTCCTGGAAAAATTGAAATCCCAATTCACCGAGAAATACTTGGTACGTGCACACACATGTAGATATATAGATATATACATATACACACCCACCCACACACGAAAGACGAAGGGTGGAATAATCCAAGTGGTAAATCGATTCACCATTTTTCTAAGACGCGACATATGAAAGTAGACAAGCTGTCGTTACGTCAGTCTTGCGCTCGCGCGCGTCCCAGTTTTCAGAGCCGTTCGCGGCGACAGAAGCTTTTACACAAATCCCGGACGAACGACTATCATAAATTTCGGATGCGCACTTCCAAAATACGTAGTTTCCCCGTACAGAAAGTGTTCTCCGATACTCCTCAGACTTTCCACCGGATAAACTTATATTCTTTTACGTATTAACGTTGTACTTTGTGGATGATCGCGCTTAACTTTTACCCTAATCAATTTGCTTTATTATTTTACCTTTGTATTTAGAATTTTATTGTTTAAAAAATTATTTAAACGTAATACGCGTACCAGATTAGAGAATAGTTAGGGTTTGCTCAACTTTACGTACGCACGTCTAACGGTGCGCGCATTAGGCCATGATTTGAGAAAATAAATGAAATACAGTGTATATAATTATATAATATAATAATAAAATAATATTAACTTTTAACTGTATACATATAAATTATATATGTATTGCAAAAAATATTCTATATAAGTTTGTTTTCAACTATAATTTTATAAAATAGCTTAAGAATTAATTATATTATTAATATAAGATGTATGCGTAAGGTAAATGTTATTTTCAAGATTTTACCGATAAATAATTTATAGACATATACTTTAGTATCTTACTTTGTTTTTATCAATGATGCATATAATTATGAGTAGTATATTGGATCATAGCAGGCTGCTGCAAAGATAATCTGTCCAAGAGAAAGAAATGCGAGGAAAGTATTTATTTCGTTATTTATTTCTATGAATATTTTTATTATTTATCAAATAAATGAAGTTAGAACTGATTGAAAATTTGAGGGCTTCATGAGGCCCTGATATTACGGTATATTCTTAGTTTGTCAAATATATATTTCTGCAGGGCCTCGTTAGCACACCGTTACATGCCACACTAGGTCCCTGCTACACTAGAAAAAAATAATTTCTTAAGTGAACCTTCCTGGTTTTGGATATATGGAAACAGAATTTGATTATAAATTTCTTTTTGGGTCATATATTTAACAAGAATTTCATTTGATGTAAAAGAAATGATTTTATTTAGTGTAGGGAATCATGTAAGTTATAAGACTTAAAAGCTGAGAAAAATTTGCTAGTATAAATAACTATTTTAACGGTAAAAGGAGGACAGACTTACACAATTGAAAAAATTGCTATTAACAATGGTAAAAATTGTAATTATTAATAGTAATTTTTCCTCAATGGTGGCAATTTTTACCATTATTAATAGTAATTTTATTGAATTGTGCAAGTCTGTCCTCCGTTGAACATTAAACTAGTAATTTTTACTAAAAAATTTTTCTCAGTGTAATGTTTATTTTGATATTGATCCGGTTCTAATAAACGCTCCAAGTATCTACCAATCGCGTAGGTCAGGTTGCAGCACTAATTCAATTTCTCACTCGTTTATAAACTTACGATTAAATTTTCAAGCAGATGATAAAATTGTACATGGATCGTTAGTTATACATGTGTATGACTCTTCATATAATTAAATGAAATCGAAAATATATATAATACTAAATACGTACCGAGAAAATGAAATAAGATTGATTACTTCGCGCCAATATATATTATTTTTAAATCAATGCGAGTTATCATGTAAAATAATAAATAAATATTAAAAAAAATAAAAATAATGGTTAACAATATTTTGGCAAAGTGATACTTTGTGAGTGACCAGTTACACACCGAGAAGAAAGAGAAACGAACAATGCTATATATAGTGTAAAAAGCTTAATCGAAGAGAACTGTGCAGATGTAGGTGTGCATGGAATTTATCGAAAACGACGAAGCCCACGTAATTCCCTTGGCGTAGTTATCAAAGAAGGTATATACGAGGTATATATGCACATGAAAACTTGTATATACGTAAACGAGATCAAGTTCCTGATGCGCGAGGATCTTGTCGCGATGCAGCGGTGGCATTCAACGCATGATTGCGTTTCCTCGCGAACCTGAAGGTTGTGGTTAAGTTACCCTCGAGTACGCGCATCTTCCGGTCTCGGTATATAAGTAATAATACGTCCTCCGAGAATGTATATCGCGTTATTACATACATCCGCACGTATATCTTTTCTATTCTACTTTTATTAGTATCGGTTAAAGTGTTTTTGTTCTCGTATTTATGCAAATCGTAAGAGGAGAGTCGATCCGAAGAATCTATCGTTCGAGTTTAGAACCACCGAGAAATTTACACCACCGTGTCTCAGTTACCACGGGTTATCTTCGGAACTAATTGTGTTTCCGGAATACATATTCTCCACGTACACTCCTGACGTTACTACAATATGCTAAAATATATTAAATAAAAGTCAATTTATAAATTATGATTAAACCACCTGCACCTTCCATTATTTATTTAATGTAGTTTTTTTTTTAAATTCACAATACACTTTACATAATTTTAATGTTGTTGTAATTATTTATATTTTTTTTGATGTGGAACTTGTACGTTGATTACAATAATAATCCAAGTAATACGAATAAATAATATATTTCTTATAATAACGTATTTCTCATTTAAATTTGGAAATCTTTTATAAAGACATTATTCTGAAATTGTTGAACGTATTGGAATGTTTCGCGAATAGGGTCGCCGAATTGGCATACGCAATACTAAAATTACTGCACTTCCGAAATATCGACTAAAATCTCGTATTTAAAAAATTATCTTTTATTTAACAAAAAAGATATCCAAGTTTTATATTCTAATAATAAAGCATATGATGAAACTCATGTGACTTAATACTTAATAGTTACTAAATTACGTAGTTAAAGAGACAATAACTAGCAAAACTCTCAATTAACAAATATTTTAAACGATTATAAACATATGGTTTATCAAAAATCATACATATTTTTAGAAATGTTTGCTGACTGAATGGGAAAAGATTTATTTTTACGATTATTTAGCAGAAACCTATTATTTCTATTAAAAATCTAAATACAGAAGCACTCAATCATTAAATAATATGTCGTAACTTATACGTATAGAAATTTTATAATATATAAAATAATTTAATTATCTAGAAATTCTACATTTGCATGTTCCATGCAATAAAGAGGTATTATTGAAGAATGCGTATCAGTAAACTCTAACCAAATCTATGCAGCATTAATAGTTGCATTAATTTATAGTGTACACCATTCGTCCACAACTAGACAGGCTTTGAATGTTCCGAATGTGTTGTGAATGTAATAGCTTACTCGATATGCATTCGAAACAGTAATTTTTCGCATTATGCGTGCCAATTCGGGATCTCGATTTGCGAAACATTCCACTCCGTTCAACAACAGCCGGAAAAAGAAACAATTCAAACTTTCAATAAAACTCGAGATAATCTGATTAGAATGTGTTTTATTTACATGTCCGCAAAGAATTTAATCACTATTGTATTAGTTTATATAAAGCAAATCTTACACGATACCTATTGAATTGCGTTTCCATTCCATTTCTAATAGCAATTAATCGTTTCACGATACGCGTGCACATTTATTTCATCGTATATTTTAGCTAACAAAATTAGTTGTAAAAAAATAAAGAAACGTTCATATAAATAAATATTCTTTTTGATTTTACGTACATTCTCGTCAGTTAATTAAAAGTCTCTTCGACGTTTTTCCAAACGAATTCATAATTTTTCGATCGGTGGTCGACGCGAGTCTAGAGTTACACGCTAATACTCGATAACCCATATTTAAGCGATTGTGTAAACAAGAACCATCACTTGGAATGGTTAATATAAAATATTTAGAATCTGTATAAAATATAAAAATGGTCATATCCTTGGGTTGCGCAACCCTTATTTATCTTTACTCGTCCCCACACGTGCAGTATATAGGTATACCTATCCGTTTTTTCTTGGTCCTCTCAACTCTACGGTGTACGTACACACACAGGTATAAAGGTCCGTTCGAGGTAGCTAAAGAAAAAAGGTATTCGCGCTTGCGCGCCAACAACGACTTGTACACATCGGGCGCGACATGCAAAATTTATCGGCGACATTTTGCTTTTTACGCTCGTTTACCCCGGTTCTCTCTCCCGTACCCTCCTCCACCAGCTTGGTTATGTTATATCCGTATAGGAGAACCGACAAGTTTTATATACGTGCTCGCGTGTCGTGTCGAACGCTCATTAGGGAAAGCTTCTCCACCGAGCCAGGATATATATACACACGGGCGATCGCTCAGTCTCGGGATTAAGATTTTTGGGATCCTCGAGAGATGAGATGAATTACGTATACCACTTTGACGAAACGAGGATAATAAAATTCACGCTCCTTTTTATGCCTCTTCTCTCTCACCTCTCTTTCCTCTATTTTTATCTCTCCCCCTCTCTCTTTTTCTTTTGGATTAAAATACGGTTCTCTCACACACACACGCACACACACTCAGAATGCGCTCGCGACATAAATTAAATAATTAAGAAAACATGTATACACTATATTTCGAAAATGATTGATTGAACCGTATTATCATTTGAATAACGCAATGAAAAAAATAAATAATTAGGACTAATTATTGAGATTGCTTAGAGCCAGCAAATGTCGTTTACAGTTCCCATTGTTAAACGCGGGGGCCTGGCAATCGGCCGTGAGTATACGAAACGCAAAAGAACGTGGGAAATCTTGATGAAAACAAGAGTAAGTATACCAGTAATTTCATCAGCACGCGAATCACTTGTACCTAACAGTGGTATACATTCCTCTATGAGCCTCTTTCTACTTTCGTACATACATAACTATGTGTGTGTGTGTGCGTGTGTGTGTGTGCCTGTGTGTGAACATGTATAAGGATCTCATTTGAATACACGTATATACAGCGTTTAATTCGATTAAAATCCAACTCTTTCTTTAGCCTGGCGATGTATCAATTTTACGCTCTCTTTTTTTATTCGTGTTAAACGATAAGCCAATCTATTTTCTGTTTTATGTATAATATGTATGTATATATATATACCTATATCTTACGATTATAAGAAAGAGCTTTCGAGATAACGTGTTTTCTTTAGAATATCTTTGTATACCTCAAAACTGATGTATTTCCTTTCGTGTTTGCGTGCCTTTTACTCTCCGCGCGTGTATGTGTACGTGTATGTGTACGCGTATAATTATATCTCGATATAACGAGTATTGTTTGTGTTTTTTCTCTTTTACATTTACGTTTCTTAAAACATTCGTTTTACTGGCTTTAACAATTTGATTTTGATAATATTTATGATGATTTTATAAATTATTAGTACACATTATACGTGTGATAATTGATCAACTAGATGATCGTTAAAGTATTTTATGTCGCTCGCATAATTTATTAGATAGGTTCTAAAAAAATTTTTTAAATATAATATTTTTGTGAATCAATAAGTTTGCGATAATGTGTTAATTTTCTTATTTTAATGTTACAGTTGATGTACAATATTGAAAAATTAACTTAATTGTAATTGAATTAATCAATACTGTATTCCTAATTATATCTAGATGAACCCATTTCTAAAATATCTTCCGTTAATGTAATTGTGATGTAGAAGAAAAAAGTACTGCATCAAAGATTAAAATATGTAGACGAAACTATTATAAGAAACTCAGTTTATCAATCTTAATATATAAATGTATCTATTTAAATACATTTTTTTTATATTTAATTAATTCAATGGAAAGTAAATCAATCAAGCGTATGAAACAGACCGAGACATATTCTGTCTATATAATTTCCGTATTTACGTGGCAAATTAACAAATTAAATGAAACGATTCGCGTATATAGAAATATGTACCGAACGCGTGATATGGATAAAGTGATCCAAAAGATTTCAAACGTTTAGTTTATGACATTTTTGGCAATCTAAGAATTTTTACTATGCGCGTTATAGCCTACACGTGCTTGATAAGCAGTACCCAAGATTGACCAAATCAGTATATACTAAACCGAGTACCTTACATCGGACGTGTGTATATGTATACATAAATATATACATATACAGTACACGGATATGCAGTATGCGTGTGGGTGTGCCGTTATACCATATAGATATATAAATTTTCCAAGTATCGAGTCAGTCATTGACTGTTAAACGCGGCACGCTTAGCCACGGTTTATGACCCATCGACGAGTCAGATGTCAACGGATTCGCTTCTCGATATAATGTAGCTACGAAGGAGGGATACCCGATTTGCGATAACGCGACTTGTATGTGCACGTATACACATCCTCACACACACACATACAAACGCGCGCGCGCACGCGTAAAGAGAGGGAGAGGGAAAGAGAAAACGCTCGTGGTGTCCGCTTGCATTTTCCATTTTACGAGGGATACGTGACATCTTTCGCCTCTTGTTATACGAGCGTATTCTTTTACACTTTTTACGAGGAAGGATTTTTTTTCTTACTCGCGCTTTACATAATTTTTCTTTCCCCGAGATAAAGTATCGACGGATCCGACGCGCGCGTTTTGTTGCTCACGACCGCGCTACATCCTCGAGGAATCGGTCGGAGAAAAGTTGGGCATAAATAGATGCGCCGTCAAAGATAACCTGCTCGATCGGTGTAAAATTTAATACACGACTTCGGGTGTGTGGGTGTATGCAGCGTGGAGGATTATACACAAGTTTGGTTATAGCTTCGGGTTAAGCGAGCAAACTTGTATTAATAAAGCTGTTGATGTATATTTAGTTTTGTTTTTCTTTCCTAGTTTTACGCGAGTACATTAATATTATATATATGTATATTACGTGCTCGCGTGTCGTGTCGAACGCTCATTAGGGAAAGCTTCTCCACCGAGCCAGGATATATATATACACACGGGCGCTCGCTCAGTCTCGGGATTAAGATTTTTGGACTCCTCGAGAGATGAGATGATTACGTTATCCACTTTTGACGAAACGAGGATAATAAAATTCACCGATACTTTTTTATGCCTCTCTCTCTCACCTCTCTTTCCTCTATTTTTTAATTCTTCCCCCTCTCTCTTTTTCTTTTGGAATTAAATACGGTTCTCACACACACACGCACACACACTCAGAATGCGCTCGCGACATAAATTAAATAATTAAGAAAACATGTATACACTATATTTCGAAAATGATTGATTGAACCGTATTATCATTTGAATAACGCAATGAAAAAATAAATAATTAGGACTAATTATTGAGATTGCTAGAGCCAGAAAATGTCGTTTACAGTTCCCATTGTTAAACGCGGGGGCCTGGCAATCGGCCGTGAGTATACGAAACGCAAAAGAACGTGGGAAATCTTGATGAAAACAAGAGTAAGTATACCAGTAATTTCATCAGCACGCGAATCACTTGTACCTAACAGTGGTATACATTCCTCTATGAGCCTCTTTCTACTTTCGTACATACATAACTATGTGTGTGTGTGTGTGCGTGTGTGTGTGTGCCTGTGTGTGAACATGTATAAGGATCTCATTTGAATACACGTATATATACAGCGTTTAATTCGATTAAAATCCAACTCTTTCTTTAGCCTGGCGATGTATCAATTTTACGCTCTCTTTTTTTATTCGTGTTAAACGATAAGCCAATCTATTTTCTGTTTTATTTATAATATGTATGTATATATATATACACCTATATCTTACGATTATAAGAAAGAGCTTTCGAGATAACGTGTTTTCTTTAGAATATCTTTGTATACCTCAAAACTGATGTATTTCCTTTCGTGTTTGCGTGCCTTTTACTCTCCGCGCGTGTATGTGTACGTGTATGTGTACGCGTATAATTATATCTCGATTTAACGAGTATTGTTTGTGTTTTTTCTTTTTTACATTTACGTTTCTTAAAACATTCGTTTTACTGGCTTTAACAATTTGATTTTGATAATATTTTTGATGATTTTATAAATTATTAGTATACATTATACGTGTGATAATCGATCAACTAGATGATCGTTAAAGTATTTTATGTCGCTCGTATAATTTATTAGATAGGTTCTCAAAAAATTTTTTAAATTTAATATTTTTGTGTATCAATAAGTTTGCGATAATGTGTTTTCTTATTTTAATGTTACAGTTGATGTACAATATTGAAAAATTAACTTAATTGTAATTGAATTAATCAATACTGTATTCCTAATTATATCGAAGAAGGAGAGGATATTAGATGAACCCATTTCTAAAATATCCTCCGTTAATGTAATTGTGATATAGAAAAACAAGTACTGCATCAAAGATTAAAATATGTAAACGAAACTATTATAAGAAACACAGTTTATCAATCTTAATATATAAATGTATCTATTTAAATAAATTTTTTTATATTTAATTAATTTAATGGAAATTAAATCAAACAAGCGCATGAAACAGACCGTGACATATTCTGTCTATATAATTTCCGCATCTACGTGACAAATTAACAAATTAAATGAAACGATTCGCGTATATAGAAATATGTACCGAACGCGTGATATGGATAAAGTGATCCAAAGGATTTCAAACGTTTAGTTTATGACATTTTTGGCAATCTAAGAATTTTTACTATGCGTGTTATAGCCTACACGTGCTTGATAAGCAGTACCCAAGATGACCAAATCAGTATATACTAAACCGAGTACCTTACATCAGACGTATGTATATGTATACATAAATATATACATATACAATACACGGATATGCAGTATGCGTGTGGGTGTGCCGTTATACCATATAGATATATAAATTTTCCAAGTATCGAGTCAGTCATTGACTGTTAAACGCGGCACGCTTAGCCACGGTTTATGACCCATCGACGAGTCAGATGTCAACGGATTCGCTTCTCGATATAATGTAGCTACGAAGGAGGGATACCCGATTTGCGATAACGCGACTTGTATGTGCACGTATACACATCCTCACGCACACACATACAAACGCGCGCGCGCACGCGTAAAGAGAGGGAGAGGGAAAGAGAAAACGCTGGTGGTGTCCGCTTGCATTTTCCATTTTACGAGGGATACGTGACATCTTTCGCCTCTTGTTATACGAGCGTATTCTTTTACACTTTTTACGAGGAAGGATTTTTTTTTCTTACTCGCGCTTTACATAATTTTTTCTTTCCCCGAGATAAAGTATCGACGGATCCGACGCGCGCGTTTTGTTGCTCACGACCGCGCTACATCCTCGAGGAATCGGTCGGAGAAAAGTTGGGCATAAATAGATGCGCCGTCAAAGATAACCTGCTCGATCGGTGTAAAATTTTAATACACGACTTCGTGTGTGTGTGGGTGTATGCAGCGTGGAGGATTATACACAAGTTTGGTTATAGCTTCGGGTTAAGCGAGCAAACTTGTATTAATAAAGCTGTTGATGTATATTTAGTTTTGTTTTTCTTTCCTAGTTTTACGCGAGTACATTAATATTATATATATGTATATTATCATGTATTTGTAAATTATTTTATTACAGGTTTGCTTAAATCGCCTAATTGTAATTTACGAATTTACTTTATAAATTCGAAAATTGATGGGATTGTCATTATTAGATTAATTTAGTTCAATGCATTATTGATCGGTATAAAAATATCTTGAAATTATGTACCTATATAGATATATAATTTATTCATTATCAAGTTAATTGATATCCATAATGCAATATTAATTCTGCATTTATGAATTGTATATTACATTATACGCTAGAGTTTTTGTTTAATGTAATTTAATACTTTTAATTGAATAATAATTAATTTAAACAATTAAATAAACACATTTATTACGGTTAACATTTGAATTTCACGAGGCTATTATTTTATAATTGATTGAAAAATAAGTTGATTCCTCAGTAGTTATGGTGGTACTATGGACAGACACAACAAACCCCCACCACCTACCCACTGACCTCGAGTAACCCCGTCTATGACAGCTACTCGAGGTCAAGGTCAGGTTTGTTGTGTCTGTACATAGTACCACCACTCTTAAAATCAAGGTTATTAGAGAGAGAGAGAGACAGAGAGACAGACAGAGAGAGAGAGAGAGAGAGAGAGAGAGAGAGAGAGACAGAGAGAGATAGAGAGAGAGAGAGAGGAGAGAGAGAGAGAGAGCTTAATTAAAATATTTTTTATTTACCAATAGAGACTTCGTCGTCTTGTTCTTCTCCTCGTGAACGTCGTTAACCAGGAAACACACAACTGATCGCATTCGCGGCGGATGATAATCTGACCACTATTGGAAGCTTTTGCGCTTCAATCACCTATCTCCCACCACCCATACCCTAAAATTTGCTGACGTTTAAATATTGTAGCCATCGCAAATAGTTTCGCACGTACTATAGTTCTGATAAATATTGCAAAATTTACAAAAATTTATTCCCACTCTGTGGCTTATTACTCTGAATATTTCCTTTATATATATATATCAATTTACATATTTTAACGATATAGATGAAATACAATGGAATTTTAAAAGTTATACATTTAAAAATAAATAAATGGAATCCCAACTAAATTGCAGTATACCTCGTACGAAGGATTGAAAGAATACGGGTTGCGTGTAATGCTAATACATACCACATACAAATATAATTTAAATTACTTACATCGCTTTACCGATATATCAATCGAAAATACAATTAAAATATTCTAATTTGAATAAAAAGTCATATTGTTGGTGTGATTGTAGGTATTGAATCGATTAAAATCGATATCAAAGTGCTTTTCTTAATAAAATGTATTAGGAGAATAGAGCTGGTGAAAGAAGTGTAACGCTATATTAAAAAGGCGGTGACACTTTGCACCTATAGCTGTCAAGGATCCCACTCCTCAACATTATATACGCCCTCCGCTTTCTTTTATTCGTTAGATACAGAGTATTCACCGCCTAAATCTAAAATTTCACTAGGTTTTGCGATGGCGGTCTAAACGGTGACTCGACCCGCCTTTACA